>SKCR01044670.1:0-48059 GCA_019454045.1 Zanthoxylum bungeanum
CGCATGTCCTGCGTACACGAATGCAGGCCCAAAACCAACCGAATTTTTAATTTTCTCTACAATTTTTCCAAGCCTTTTGTAATTCCATAACAGCTAATTTAATTAGCTTGGTGGTTACATAGTTTAATTCCATTAGTGCTAATTTAATTAGCTTAGTGGTTACAACAATGTGTAACATCTCCCATTATGAAATTTAATTGGCTAGTTAATTTCTATTAATTGAAATGTGTTTTCTTTTCCTATATAAACAACATCAGTTCTTGTTTTCGAAAAATATGAAATAGAAGATAGAGAAAGACAAAGCACACACACCAGCTCGGTTTCTTTGTTTTGTTAAAAAGGAGAGTTCAAACACTTTGTGGTTCGTTGGATACGAGTTTGGTGGTGCTCTTACTCGTACGTTTTCCGTTGTATCCTGGGAAACAATCGTTCACGTTCTACTGCACCTACGGTAGGGGACGAATTTGTTTTAAGGATATTGTTGTTTCAACAAGCCTCGGGAAAGTGAAGAAGCAGTGGTTCGTTTCTGCTCTTCTGCCGTCAGCCTCTGCCTCAGCATTTGCCTCTGCCTCAGCCATCAGCCTCTGCCTCAGCATCTGCCTCTGCCTTTGCCTCTGCTCTGCCTCTGCCTCTGCCTCTGCCATCAGCCTCTGCTTTAGCATCTGCCTCAGCCTCAGCCTCAGCCTCTGCCATCAGCAGCTGCCTCTGCCTCTGCCTCTGCCATCAGCCTCTGCTTCAGCATCAGCCTCTGCCTCTGCCTCTGCCATCAGCCTCTGCTTCAGCATCAGCCTCTGCTTCTGCCTCTGCCTCAGCATCTGCCTCTGCCTCTGCCTCTGCCTCAGTCTCTGCCTCTGCCATCAGCATAAACATCAGCCTCTGCCTCGGCTTCAGCATCAGCCTCTGCTTCTGCCTCTGCCTCTGCCTCTGCATCTGCTTCTGCCTCTGCCTCTGCTCTTAGCCTCTACTGTCAGGGCCCGCCGTTAGGGTCTGATCCGAAGATATTGTAATATTTGTCATATTGGATTTCCCAATTACCTTGTAATAATTGTAATACATTGTACTTACAGGTTGTTGGAAGCTTGCTGCTGGAGCACCGAAAGTATGATGTTTGCTTGTGCTAGCTGGATTTCATTACAATTCTCCCCCTCCAGCTGCACCTGAAACCATCATCATCTGACACATATCCCTGCTATGTCTCTGCACAACTCTAGCTTGTCCCGAGTAACTACTTTCGTTAACATGTCGGCTGGATTCTCATCTGTATGGATCTTCACTAGTCTCAGCAGTTGTTGATCCATCACCTCGCGTATCCAGTGATAGCGAATATCAATGTGTTTCATCCGGAAATGATACATTGAGTTTTTGCTCAAGTCCAGAGCACTCTGACTGTCATAATGTATCTTGTAATTTGTCTGGTTGATCCCTAATTCTTGGAGAAAACGCTTTAGCCACAACATATCTTTTCCTGCCTCAGCTATGGCAATGTACTCAGCCCCTGTTGTGGATAATGCAATACACCTCTGCAATCTTGACTGCCATGACACAGCCCCCCCTGCAAAAGTGTAGATGAATCATGATGTAGATTTCCTACCATCAAGATCTCCGGCCATATCTGAATCTGTATAGCCTTCCAAGATCGGATCAGCTCCCCCATAACACAGACAAAACTTTGTTGTACCCTTGAGGTACCTGAGAATCCATTTGACTGCCTCCCAGTGTTGCTTTCCAGGGTTAGAGAGAAAACGGCTCACTACACCCACATCATGTGCAATATCTGGCCTGGTACATACCATTGCATACATTAGGCTTCCAACAGCTGAAGAATATAATATTGCTGACATTTCCTCTATCTCTTTCTTAGATGAGGGGCACAAACTCTTGCTCAATTTGAAATGGTGCGCTAGCAGAATGCTGACTGGTTTGGCTTTCTGTATATCAAACCTTCTGATTACCCGTTCAATATACCTTTCCTGTGAAAGCCACAACTTCTTGTTCTGTCCGTCACGAACAATCTCCATTCCCAAAATCTGTTGAGCTGGTCCTAAGTCTTTCATGTCGAAAGCCTTGGAGAGTTCCTTCTTCAGCTGGCTGATCTTCGCTGCTTCTTGTCCAACAATCAGCATGTCATCTACATACAGTAGAAGAGCAACGAAATTTCCATCTGGAAACCTTTGAATGTATACACACTGATCTGCTGCAGTTCTTTTGTAGCCTTGACCCACCATGAATGAGTCGAACTTCTTGTACCACTGCCTCGGTGCTTGCTTGAGCCCGTACAAGCTCTTTTTCAGCTTGCCAACAAGGTTTTCTTTTCCTGAAACCTTGAATCCTTCTGGCTGCTCCATGTAGATTTCTTCATTCAGATCACTATGAAGAAATGTTGTTTTGACATCCATCTATTCAAGCTCCAAGTTTAATCTGGCGACCAATCCTAAGATGACTCGGATTGAAGCCATTTTTACCACTGGTGAAAAGATCTCATCAAAGTCAATTCCATTTTTTCTGGAGGAATCCTTTGACTACTAGCCGAGCTTTGTGTTTCACCACTTTTCCGCTGCCATCTTTCTTTAGCTTGAATACCCATTTGTTCTTCAGTGCCTTCATTCCATGTGGGAGCTTGACTATCTTATAAGTGTTGTTTTTCTGTAGAGATTCCATCTCATCCTGCATTGCGTTCAGCCATTTGTCGTTGTCTTTATGAGATACCGCTTCATTGAAGGTTTCTGGCTCCCCCTCGTCAGTAAGCAGAATATATTCTGATCCTGAGTATCTGGCTGATGGAATCCGGCCTCGCTCAGATTTTCGTACTGGAGGTTCTGGCTGTCTGTTGTCATCCGGATCTGTGGATGATCCCGAAGCCTCTGATGGAGCAGGCTGTAGCTCCCCCTTCTCAACACCTCCTTCCTACTCTGGTTCTACTTCTGGCATGTCTTGTACCTCATCATCATTTGTGGCCACTGGTGTTGGTGCTGGGGTTGTGTCTGGATTTGCATCGGCATTGTCGGCACTGGTTTTAGAAGGCATCTTGGGTTTTTCAATGTCTTATATTGTCTGGTATTCAAGAAACACTACATCTCTGCTTCTGATGACCTTCATTTCCTTCAGGTCCCATAGTCTGTATCCAAATTCCTCATCTCCATAACCTATGAAGATGCATGGGGTAGTCTTTATATCGAGCTTCTGCCTGAGCTCTTTGGATACATTTGCAAATGCTAAACATCCGAATATTCTGAGGTGAGAATATGATGGATTCTTACCAGACCACACTTTCTCTGGAATCTCGAAATTCAATGGTACAGATGGTGATCTGTTGATCAGGTAGCAGGCGGCACAAACAGCTTCTCCCCAGAATGGCTTTGGCAGCTTAGCCATACTGATCATGCTTCTGACTTTCTCCATAATGGTGCGGTTCATTCTTTCAGCGACACCATTGTGTTGTGGGGTGCGTGGAATAGTCCTCTCGTGTCGAATGACGTGGCTTCCGCAGTAGGCATCGAACTCCCTGGAAGTGTATTCGCCTCCATTATTTGTGCGAAGACACTTCAGTTTCTTCCCTGTTTCACACTCGACCATGGCATGAAACAGTTTGAAATTGTCAAGGACCCGATCCTTTGTTTTCAGAAAATACACTCATACTTTCCGAGAAGCATCGTCAATAAAAGTCAAAAAATATTTATTACCGCCTAGTGAGTTTACCTCCAAGGGACCACATACATCAGAGTACACCAGACTGAGTAACTCTGATTTCTTTGTATAAGAGAAATTAAAAGAGACTTTGTGTTCCTTACCGAATAGACAGTGGTTGCAAGGATCCAGAGCAGCATTTTTGGAAACAGTGATCAGATCCTTCTTTGTCAAGGTAGACAACCCCCTTTCACTCATGTGACCGAGTCTCTGGTGCCACAGATTCTAAGAAGCCTCTAGTTCAACTACATTTAGGCTTTTTGCACATATCTTCACATGAGTCTTGTATAAGGTTCCACAGATGTGTCATCGGGCGATGACCATGGCACCTTTTATCATCCTCCAAGTACCATTGCTGAAGTGGCTAGCATAACCCTGTTTGTCAAGGGCTACTCCCGAGAGTAAGTTAAGCCGAAGTTCTGGAACATGTCTGACCTCCTTCAGGGTTATTGTATACCCTGCGTTTGTCCGTAACTGTATTTCACCAATTCCCACTATCTGAGAAGAACTGATATTCCCCATCTTCACTGCTACAAAGTCTCATGCTTTGTATGTTGTGAAGAAATCCCTGTGAGGAGTGACGTGGTAGGATGCTGCAGTATCTACCACCCATTCGACATCCTAAGTTATGGTGTGAAGGCATGCTTCTTCCTGGCTGGAGCATATAGCTACATCTATAGTGGTAACTACTAGTGTCTCCGCATCATTCTTCTTCAGCTGGTTATTGCCTTGTCTCTGCTCCTGTTGCAGTTTCCGGCAATTTTTCTTCAAGTGGCCTTCTATGCCACAGTGGAAGCACTTGTATATCTTTTTCCCGTCCTTGGATCTGCCCCTGTTTTTGCTTCTACCTCTCCTCCCACCTTGATGTTTCTCATGTTGTCTTCTTCATTGCTCCGAGACAAGGGCTTCTGTTTGATCTGAGCCCACGTCTTTTCTTTTGGCTTCTTCATTTGACAGGGCATCTTTTACCATAGGAATGGTAAGTTTGCCTCCTGGAGCTGAGTTGCTGAGAGTAACCACAAGAGTCTCCCAGCTGTCAGGAAGAGAACTGAGTAGCAAGAGGGCTTGAACTTCGTCTGCCAGTTGCATGTCTACTGCGGACAACTGGTTCACCAGGCTCTGGAATTCATTGGTATATTCTGCAATGGAAGTTCCACTCTGTAGCTTCAAGTTCACCAAACACCTCATGATTAAGGTTTTATTCCGAGCTGTTTTGGCCTGGAACATGTCTTCTAATTTCCTTCATATTTCATAAGCATTTGTGTCATGTGCTACGTGGTGGAAGACATTATGGCCGATCCACTGCCTAATCTGACCCAAAGTTCTGTTGTTGAGTTTATTCCAGTCATACTCCTTAACAGACTCTGGTTTCTCTCCATTCAACTCGATGATATCAAACAAATCCTTGCAATGCAAAAAATCTATCATCCGAGGTCTCCAGAGGGAGTAATTAGTAGCAGCCAGTTTAATCATTGCACCAGAATGTGAATCTTCTATTTCCATTTTAAGTTTTAAAGTTTAAAATGAACATACACTATAATCGAGGCTGAATTTCATAAATCGAAGGTCACCGTTGCGTCCGGAACAGTCGAAAATGGTGGAATAGATACTCCGTTGGTCTAAATCCGACACATGGGCTGATTTGTAAATTCCTAAAAGTTCTGGGGCAAAATTATAAATTTCAAAACTTCAGGGGGCTAAATGAAATTTACCAGGCTGCTGATGTGGCAATGCTGACATGGCAAAATGGGACCGGTTTTGCTGACGTGGCGTACACGTGGCGCTTATGTGGCGGCTGACGTGGCGGCTGACTGGGCGCTGACGAGGCGCTGAATGGGTGCTGACTGGGCGTGACATGGCAGCCACGTAATGTCTTCAACCTTCCCCGTGAGTGAGGCGCGTATCTGCGACTGGTGGCACGTGGGAGTCTTCTGTGAAGCGCATGCGGCGTTCTGGGATGTCGGTTCGGTCGCCGGAAAATACCACCGTGCTCGTCTCTCCGTGAACTAGCTGATGGTACCCTCAAATTGGATTTTTGACAACTATCGTCGGAACCGGTTTTCCGATCGGAAGCTCTGTGTTTCGATTTTACGACCCCAAAGAAGACCGAAGCTCATGATACCACTAGTTGTGATTCGCCGATCACTCTAGAATGTGTTTTGAGGAAAAACCGAATTCAATTCTATTACTTCAAGAATAGATTACAAGTATTACAAAACTTGAAATTGAAAAGCTCACACACTCTCTTTGTATACACACACTCTTTGGGATGAATTCAAGCTCACTGGGATGCCTGAATTTATAGGCAATGCTTGCTCACTTTTTCAATTAGTGAACAGTAATTTCCTGAAATTGCTCCTGCTTTCATGCCACCTTTCAAGGAGTTACAGAAAGTTTGATGTGCATGGTTGTTGGAAGCTTGCTGCTGGAGCACCGAAAGTTTGATGTTTGCTTGTGCTAGCTGAAAATCATTACAGTTTTTGCAATATCAATGGCAATTGTTGCCAAATACTATCGTAGAAAAATAAAAGATTGGCAGCTGTTTTTATTTTATTTTAAAAAAAAAAAATTATTTTGCAATGGATATCGCGAAACAAGTGTCGCAAAAACCTATCTCAACTGTAGCAAATGTCCCATTACGAAAGATTTTGCGATATTTGCGAAGGACTTTTACAACACTTGCGATCAGCAAGCCCATACAAAAGTTTTAGTTAAGATATGTCACATTACGACAGGTTTTGCGACATTTGTGAAGAGCTTTTACAGCACTTTCGATTAACGAGCCCACGCAAAAGTTTTAGTTCATATATGATAGATTCCACCAAATTTACAAATGAAACCTAGCCATATATGTTCTCGAATTATATCTTCCAAATTATCCACACTAACAATCAATCCCTCTCTTCCAAAGAAGAGTTTTAGAAAGATATATTCTTTTTTTTTTAGCTAGTGACTTCCATTATAACCGATTAACTGATACGACTTAAAAAAATATTTTCTTTCTTTTGTTTATTCTCAGCTCATGATTGATTGCAGGTACACCCTTGTACATGTTCAAGCTCAAGCATTTAATTTTTCTAATTAAACGTGTTCACTTAATTGCACGTACATCCTTGGAGCTAACGTGAGATTCACTTAAAGGGCCTACGGATTTAGATAAATATTTAATGCATTCTCTACTTGTCTAATCCTGAAGTTTTTGAATGTGAATGATGGTGGTGAGAATTTTTATGAATGCCTTTCAGTTGCTTCTCTTTGATGAAATTATATATATATATATATATATATATATATATATATATATATATATATGAATGCCTTTCACTTGCTGCTATAAAATTTCTGTTTGAAAAAAATAGTTAATTTTATATGAGGAAGAATATTTTTGTAAATGGGATTACTTATTTATAATAAGAAAAATTTTAAGTGTCCAATTTGATAAATTGAGTTTGGAAATACCCAAAATTAATAATTTCTCTTTAAATATAAAAATTAAAAAATGTAAATATTTATGTTGTGTCATTATTGTTGAAGTCAAGGAGATTTACCGAAAGAAAGAAAAGAAAAATATATTAAATATTTTGGGTGGGTCTCCCACACAAAAAAGAAAATAATAAAAAATTAAAATTAATTATTTGTACAGTGAATCTCATACCTATAAATATAGACTTCATTTCATTACTTTCTTCATTCCATTCTGAACCAAATTCTCTGTATTCTAAGAGAGAAAAATATTGTTTCTTCTTAAGAGTTTGTTAGAGAGTTATAATTCTTCTATTCTAAGAGAGTGTGAGATTGTCCACTCTTTGTGTTTAGAGAGGTTGTAAAATTATTTCCACTATAGTGAAATCCTTCTACATTTGCCCGTGGATATTTCCCTCACATTGATGGTTTTACCACGTTAAATCTATGTCTCATTGCTTTATTTTATTGTTAATATTTATGGTACGCTAAGCCTCCTAATTATTATTGTACTGTTATATGGTAGACAATGTCTTCTAAACTAACAATTGTTTTTAATTTCACTTTACTTGCATGCTAGCTTCATCCCATGATCCCCTAACAATGATATCAGCGCTTCAGGTTCAGGGTTACTGTTCACAAAGATTATTCACATATACGGTATAGTAATATTCACGTATATAATATTATTCATATATACGGTACTATTCACATATATGATACTATTCACATATATGACTATTCATATATACGGTATTATTCATATATATTGTATGATATATGATACTATTCACATATACGGTATTGTATACGGTACTATTCATGATGAAATAGTAAAAGTCGATTCAAGTGAAAGCTAATCATCATCAGAAACATGGCAGGAAAGTTGAAAAATCATAAGTTCAATATGAGCAACTTTTCCCTATGGAAACTTAAAATAAAACAATCTTGAGAAAAATAAATTGCTTAGAGGCATTGTGAGAGACCATATGGAATGATTGATGAAAAATGGAAGGATATGGATGACAACGCTATGGGCAAACTTGTATCTAAGCCTTAGCAAGATTATATATTATCCAACGTTGTAGAGAATAGGACTGCAATTGAGATTTGGAATGCATTTACCATATTATACGAGGTCAAGTAACTACACAATAAGATCTTCTTAAAGAGGAGACTATACACTTTTCGATGAGTGAGTCCACATCCATGACGACCACATCAACAACTTGAATACACTATTTTCCCAAATCACTATGTTTGATTAAGTATATATACAAATGACCGTGCAGAGATTCTACTTCAAAGTCTACATGATTCATATGATCAATTTATTATCAACTTGACAAGTAATGTTGTCACACTGGAAATCTAGTCTTTGATGAAGTTGCAGCTGCTCCTGGAAAATGAGTCTATGCACAAAAATAAGGAATACATATCATCTAGTTCACAACAAGCAGAAACATTGTCGATGTCAAGAGGGAGATCACAGGAACGTGGCTCAAGTAGGAGTCAAAATCATAGTAGATCGAAATCAAAAAGTAAGAAGAATATTAAATGCTATAATTATGGCAAGAAATGGGCACGTCACGCAAATTTTTGGAAGCTGAAGAATGGTGTAGAAAAAGCTCATGATACAATAAATCTCAGGGATGTGTTGCAAGTACTTCTGAGAAAGTGACACACTTTTACAGTGAAATAACATGGTGTCTAATGATAGCAGAAAACAACTAAGTGATGCATGGTTTGATGATTCTGCAGCAACATGGTACTGACCTCTAGAAGAGAAATGGTTCTATCATTACAAACCTGTCTCTAGATGATCGGTTTTTCTAGGCAATTATCATGCCTTAAAATTACTGGGATTGGAGCCAATCAAAATAAGATGTACGATGGTATTATATGCACTGTACAAGATGTTCGACATGTTGTTGGAATGAAGAAAAATCTTCTATTAGTTGGACAATCAGATGACCTCTGATACAAGACCGTTGTTGAAAACAGTATAAATATGGTGAAAGGAGTAACTTACAGTCTTGAAAGATGAAAAGATCTCAGTAACTTGTATATGCTCCTATGAGACTCAATTCAGGAAGCAACTGCATCAGTGGGCTTCACTGGATTTTAGAGAGGAAGCTTCTATATTCCGGCATCATAAACCATGCCACATGTCAAAACATGGAATGAAGATTCTCGTCAATCAAAAGCTACTCCCCCAGGCTTGAAAGCGTTAGTCTACCATTTTGTAGCATTGTATTAAAAGTACGAAAAACATATTAAATTCAGCAAGTCAAGTACTTAGAGTAAAACCATTTTAGAGTTGATTCACTCTGATGTTTAGGAAATACTGGTTCAATCTCTAGGGAAAGTAAAATATTTTGTATCATTTATTGACGACTTTTTTGGAAGATGTTGGGTGTACCCGATCAAAAATAAGTCAGATGTAATGTCAGTTTTCAAAAACTTCAAAGTACAAATTGAAGTAGAAACTGGAATGAGAATCAAGTGTTTAAGGACAGATAATGGAGGGAAATATTATCTAAGGATTTTGATGCATATTTCAGCAGCAAAAAAGTATCAAATGGCAAACTACTACACCATATACTCCTCAATAAAATTGTGTGCAGAAAGGATGAATAAAACGCTGCTGAAGAAAGTAAGAGCTTTACTCAGAACAGCTTCTACTACCAAATTGTTTTTTGTCTGAAGTAGTTCATAACAACATGTTATGTTGTAAATATATCTTCATCAACAACAGATTACTCATCTCTTCAAATTTTGGTTGTTATGTATATGTGATGTAAACGCTCAAGAAAAACAAAGCTGGATCCAAAATCTAGAAAATATATTTTCTTAGGTTATGTTGATGGAGTAAAGGGGTATCGCTATGGGATCCCACTATCCACAAGATCATCATCAGTAGAAATGTGATATTTGTAGAAGATCAACTGCAGAAAGAAGGAAATGATAGTACTTCAAAAGACATTACAGAGACTACAACAGTACTGGTGGAAAATAATCTAGAATAAGAAAATTCAAATTCTTCTGAAGCAGCACCAGAGCACGAGGTATACAAGAACCAATCGAGTTTGAAGTTTCTGAAGTTCGCCGATCAACTCGAGAGAGAAGACCTCCAGGTTGGCACTCAGAGTATGTTACAGAGAGTAACATTGCATATTGTCTTCTAACAGAGGATGGAGAGCCATCAACTTTCCATGAAGCTACAAATAATGTAAATACATCTTTGTGGATGACAACAATGCAAGAAGAAAGAGAAGCTTTGCATAAAAATAATACATGAGATCTAGTACATTACTACATGGAAGAAAAGCCATTGGTAATAAAGGGTCTATAAGATCAAGCGAGATAACAATGATCAAGTGGTGCGGTATCATGCACGATTGGTGGTAAAATGATATGCTCAGAAGGAAGTGATTGATTTCAACGAGATATTTTCTCCAGTGGTTTGATTTACAACAGTCAGAGTATTTGTGGCTATATGTGCTACTTTTGATCTACATCTGAAACAGTTGGATGTGAAAACTGTATTTCTTCATGAAAAACTTGAATAATAATTTATATGCTCCAACTAGAAGGTTTTTCTGAAATAGGCAATGAGAACTTATTTTGTAGGTTTGAACAAATCTATATATGGTCTCAAACAGGCACCGCGATGTTGTTATAAGAGATTTGATTCATTCATTATTTACCTTGGGTACAATAGACTCAGTCAGACCATTGTACATATTACAAGAGGTTTTGGAAATAACGACTTTATTATTTTGTTATTGTATGTGGATATATGTTAGTAGCAGACCCTAACAAAGATCGAGTTTAAGAATAAAGGCACAGTTAGTTAGGGAGTTTGACATGAAGGATCTGGGACTAACAAATAAGATTCTAGGGATGCAAATACACCGAGACAGAAATAACAGGAAAATTTGGCTTTCTCATAAAATTACTTGAAGAAAATATTACGGCGGCGGTTTGATATAGAAGATTATAAGCAATTTCTACCCTCACTTCAGTAATTTCAAGTTATCCTCATTTATGTCCTAGCAATGAAGCTGAAAGGAATGATATGTCTTGAGTACCATATGCATCAACAGCGGGAAGCTTAATGTACGCCATGATTTATACAAGACCAGACATTGCACAAGGAGTGAGAGCAATTAGTCGTTTTATGGCGAATTCTGGTAGAAACTATTGGAATGTTGTTAAGAGGATCCTTAGATATATCAAATGAACCTCAGATGCTGCATTATGTTATGGAGGATCAGAATTAATTGTCAGAGGCTATGTGGATGCAGATTTTTCATGAGATATTGATAAAAGAAAATTCATTTTTAGGTTATATGTTTGTACTTGCAGGAGGAGCAATGGGTATCCAAATTACAGAGTAGTACTATGGCTTTGTCTACAACAGAAGCTGAATACATGACAGCTACACAAGCCTGCAGGAAGCTATTTGGTTTCAAAAGTTATTGGAGGAGCTCAGGCACAAACAAGAGAAGATTGCATTATTTTATGACAGTCAGAGTGTTTTTATATTGCAAAGAATTCAGCTTTCCATTCAAGAACAAAACATATAGAGGTTCAATACCACTTTATTCGTGAAGTAGTGGAAGAAGACAGTGTGTACTTATTGAAGGTACACACCATGAGAACCTTGTAGACGTAATGACCAAGCCTATTAATACAAATAAGTTTGTATGGGGTAGATCCCCTTATGGCTGTAGTAGATATGTAAACAGCTTAAAGACAACATAGTATAATGATGGATGTGTTGTAGAAAGAATTGATTGGTTCTCATCAAGTTTCTGAGTGGGAGAATTATTAAAGTTAAAGATATTTGACATCCACCGAAAGAAAAAAAAATAAAAATATATTAATTATTTTGGGTGGATCCCCACACGTAAAAAAGAAAATAATAAAAATTTAAAATTCACTATTTACACAGTGAATCTCATGCCTAAATAGTGGCTTAATTTCATTATATTATTAATTTCATTCTCAACCAAATCCTCTGTATTCTAAGAGAGAAAAGTTATTTTTACTTCTTAAGAGTTGTGAGAGATTTGTAATTCTCATATTCTAAGATAGTGTGAGATTGTTCACTCTTTATGTTTAGAGAGAGCTTATAAATTCTTTTCACTATAGTGAAATCCTTATACATTTGTCCGTAGATGTTTCCCTCACATTGAAGGTTTTACCACGTTGAATATGTGTCTGATTGCTTTATTTTATTGTTAATATTTATGATATGATAAGCTTTCTAATTATTATTTTACTGGTATATGATAGATAACGTCTCATGAACTAACAATTGTTCTCAATTTCACTTTACTTGCATGCCAGCTTTCAGCCCACGGTCCCCTAATAGTGGTATCAGCGCTTTAGGTTCATGGTTACTGTCACGGAGATTGTTCACATATACAAAATAATACTATTCACGATAAAATACTATTCACGATACGAAGACTGTTCACATAAAAATTGGAAATCCCTAATTTTTTGTAGCGAAAATTAATTTCCCCCACTAAATTTTCCCTACTAAAATATAATTTGTCTAGTGCTCTTTGATGGAAATTTTTTTTCTCAAAATATATATATATAATATATATAATATATATATATATATATATATATATATATATATTAGTTAGTTTCAGGTATGGACGTCAAGAGTATTCAGATGCGTATTTTTTATAATAAAGCAACGTTGCTCTATGAATCAATTCATAAAGCAACGTTGCTTTGTTATAAAAAAAAACACACATTTGGATCGTCCGACACCTATCCTAAAAATTTAATATATATATATATATAATGAAATTATTTGAGTTGTTTTTATATGATAGTTGTTGGTATAGTTAGTGATAAAGGTGATAGGAATGACATTGAGAGTATAATGTGTTTATAAGGTCTCTCTCACCTAATAGTTAAAATGAGAGCTGATCTTCCCACCCCCTCTGACAGCAGTCCTCTCTCTGTCTCCCTCGGAAATGACGGAATACCCCTCACTTAATTAAAAATTCTTTCTTTGGATATTTCATAATATTGGTATATATATATAAATATATAAATAACATATATATTTTATATTTATTTTATTAATTACATTTTTTTATTCTTTTTTTAATTTATTTAACACTACTTATGTATATAAAAATATTATCATGTTTATTAGAAAATAACTTTTAAAAAAATATGGATACTACTAACATTTAATAAAAATATTTTTTTTTAAAGTAAAAAGTATAATGGATACTAGAACATTTAATAAAATATATATTTTTTTAAAAAGTAAAAGTATATATGGATACTGATTTACAAAATTAAATAAGACAAATAATTTTTAATAAAGAATATAAAATCAAAATCAAAATCAACACTACTTTTAATAATGTAATTTTTTAAAAAAAAGTTTTTATAATATATTAGATTTATTAAACAAATAGACTATAAAAAAATTATTTTATAAATTTATTTAATTTGACTAAATTATACTTTTTTAATACATAAGTAGTATTAATTAAATTAAAAAAAGAATCAAAAAATAAATTAATAGATACTGTAATATTTATTAACAAAAATCATAAGATCTTACAATTACAAAAATATAAAATAATTTATAAAATGATAAAAGAGAGTTATAATTAGTATGTAATAATTTTTAATTAATATATAAATATATAAATTTTATCATGTATAATAATTAAGAGAGTCTTTAACACAATATAAGGGATATTGTGGTAAAAGCACTAGGGGACAAAGGAGGGGGGAGATTGCAGGTGGGGTCAGGAGGGGGGGGTGATCAATTTTACCGTTTAAATTGGTGTTAGAAGGTTATGAAGGGAAAATTATTGGAGGGAAATATAAATATTTGAAATAAAATATTTAAAGTCAAAGATGGGCACTTGGGTTGGGCTTTCAATTTTGAAATGAATTAAGGTAATTTAATTAATTTTGATTTTTAATTTGACAATTTTTAGTTTAAAGTAAAAAATGTTTCCAACCAATAGTTGTGTATTAAATAGTGTATTGTAGTGAACTGTCTAGTAGCTTCACTATATAGGTATCAATTTCTGGTGCAATTAAATATGCTTCCCTGTTTTTCATTAAAAAAATAGAATTATATTGTTTCGATTGCTTTTGTTACTTGATTATGGTTATTTATTCAAATTGGGAGAACATGCATAGGCATTTGTTCTTTCAAGAGGCTGGATGAAGCAGTCCTTTTCATTATCACCTACATGTGTGGATACCCTTTATCAAGCATTAACCCCATCCTCACCCATCTAATATAAGATTGTATGTGGTGTCATTAACTAGTGCTTTTTAGAGTTGTACTGTCATTATACTAGTTGTTCAATAACATAGTAGACTTTACATCTTCTCGCTACTCAACACACACGACTCTTTCCTTCTCTATTAACATCACCGTACACACCAATAGAAGCAAAAAGGATGCCAAAGACAAAAGAAGACGAGGACAAATAGCGAATGATGATGTTAAGAGGGTGGAACTCCCTTTTCTTTGACGGAATCGATCCGCCGGGTGGGTAACCAGAGCAGACAAGTTTTTTTTGAGGTCCATCGAACTCGACCTGAATGAAAGTACCTCTGGCCATGGTAAGTATGGAGGGTGCTGCAATTCATCGGTTCCGCTGGATCCGAAAAAAAATTCCAACGTTGGAATGAGGTACGCTCATCACGAAATGTTCAAGAGGTTCAGTGACCGAAGTATTGCCAATTTGTTTGAGTTCCTAGCGGCATTAAGGCAGGAGGGGAGCGTTGATGAATACGTGGAGTAATTTGAAATGTTGGCTTCAACGTGATGATTTACCCGAAGAACAGTATATGGGTATATTTCTTAAATGGATTGAGAGAGAACATACAGAGGAAGGTTAGGGTCTTTAAGCCTAAAGAAATTATGAGAGCGATTGATTTAGCATGAATAATTGAAGAAGAGGGTTTTGATTCCAGAAACCAGAGACATGCGTGGTTAGGTGAAGGGGTGTACAAGGTGGGGGACGAGTTCTAGGTCAAGCGTATGGTCAAGGGCAAAATATGTTCACTACGATATTGGGCTGGGCCTTGGGCCTAAAGGTGGTTGATCAAGTAGTTTGGGTATAGGGCAATTTCATCCAACCCAAAGTCAGGTTCATGCAAAAACCAAGGGGACGACATGGGACTGATAGAGGGAACTCAATTCTGCCCAAATTCAATTCCGGAGGATACCAAAGTCGGGCGATTGGGGGAAACAACTCGTGCACAGCCCAAAATCTTTCCTACCAAGATTATGTTGAAAAGTAAGAAATGGGCTGTGTTTTAAGTGTGATCAACCATATACTCCCATGCACAAGTGTACGGTGAAAACCCTAAGAGTTACGATTTTGGCCGAGGATGAGGAGAAAGAAAAACTAGAAGATTGCGGGTACGTAGGTGAGAGGGGCAGCAGCGGTGACGAAAATGAACGCCCAGCTGAGGGATTTCAAAATGTTGTGATGGAGTTACCCATCTACTCAATTGGAGGGATCTCTTAACCGCGGACGATGAAACGCAGGGGACATGTCGGATGAAGGATGGTCGTGGTGATGATAAATAGTGGGGCGAGTCATAATTTAATTTCCCATTCATTAATGGATAAATTGGGCCTACCGGTGGAGAAAACGCCTCAGTTTGGGGTTTGTTTAGGGGATGGTCACAAGGCTATATCGCAAGGAGTGTGTAGGGGATTGGAGGTGCACTTGGGGGGAAGTGGTGGCTCGGGTGAACGGATATTTGTTTGGCTTGGGTGGCGTAGATTTAATATTGGGAGTTGCATGGCTAGCTGAGTTAGGGGAAGTAAGAGTGGACTGGGGAAAATTGAGCATGAAATTCCAGTGGAATGGACGTGAAGTGACGATTAGGGGGATCTATCCTTATGTCGTCGCTGGTGACTCTAAATCTCTGTGGAAGAACGGCTGAGGTTGAGTTGTGGGGCCTTTTGTCGTGGAATGCTGCAATACTTGAGGAGGGCAGTTGAGTAGATAATGAGGAAAATAATGACGAATTAGAAGATTTGTTCAATGAATTTGCTAGTGTGTTTAAGGAGCCGGAAGGGTTACCACCAAGGCGAGAGAATGACCACGCCATAGTGATTAAAGAAGGTGAGGGGCCTGTGAGAGTTAGACCATATCGCTACCCACATTACCAGAAGGATGAGATTGAAAGATTAGTAAGGGAATGTGGCTGACCGCATCATCCAACCTAGTAATTCCTCGTATTCAAGTCCGGTGATTTTGGTTAAGAAGAAAGATGGCAGTTGGAGGTTTTGTGTGGATTACAAGGCTTTAAATGGGATTACCATACCGGATAAATTTATCATTCCTGTGATAGAAGAATTGTTGGATGAACTTCATGGGGCTAAGTTTTTTTCAAAAATATACCTCTGATCCGGATATCATCAAATACGCATAAACAAAGAAGATGTTGCCAAGACGGCTTTCCGCACTCATGAGGGTCATTATGAGTTCCTAGAAATGCCTTTCGGGTTGATGAACACCCCAGCCATATTCCAAGCTACCATGAACCAAATGTTTCGACCTTACTTACGAAAATATGTCTTGGTGTGTTTTAACGACATCCTGGTATATAGTTCTGGTTGGGATCAGCATTTGGGACACTTGAGGTCAGTCTTAGACACCTTGGCTCGGAATAGATTCGCCGCTAACGAAAAGGAATATCAATTCGGGAAAAAGACCATACATTACTTGGGGCATGTGGTCAGCGAGAATGGGGTGGCTGTAGATCCAGAAAAGGTTGAAAATATGGTCAATTGGCCACAACCTAAATCAGTTAAGGCTGTCGGGGGCTTCCTCGGATTAACCGGGTATTATCGAAGGTTTATAAAGGACTATGGGAAGAAGGGAAGACCGCTAACATATTTACTTAAGAAGAATATGTTCGGGTAGGATAAGGAAGCGCATGAGGCATTTGAGGAACTCAAAAGACTGCTTACTACAGCCCTTGTTCTAGGAATCCCTGACTTTTCAGTAGATTTTGAAATTGAATGTGATGCTTCTGGTATAGGGACTGGGAGCGGTGCTGACACAGAATAAAAGGCCCATGCGTATTTTAGCAAAGCCCTTAAGGATAGAACGTTGCTCAAATATACTTATGAGAAGAGTTGATGGCTTTTTGTGCTAGCTATATAATATTGGCGACCATATTTGCTTGGCAGAAGATTCAAGGTCTACACAGATCAGAAGCTAAAACAAACACCTGCTGCAACAAACTAACCTTACCCCAAATCAGTAGAATTGGGTAGTTAAATTGCTGGGATTTGATTTTGAAGTAATATACAAACGTGGACGGGAGAATGCCGCTGCTGAATCACTGTCTAGGAATCAGGAAGATACAGAACTTTCAGTACTATCTGCACCACTGTGGGAAGAAAAAGATCAGCTATTGCGGGCCATCAAAGATGACCCCACACTAACCCAACTAATTCGGGACCTTAAGAAAGATCTGTTGGCGCATCTGAGGTACTCCTTACAAGGGGAATTTTTATTTTTTAAACAGCGGTTGTGTTGGACAATTAAGAACCATAACATCACTATTTGTACAGAACATGGCGTTGTTGTACAAATTAACTATGTGACAAAGGAAATTGCTCTTTTATCATTTGTAATTGGATTACCGGGATATATAAATGATAAAAGTGTAATAAGACATCGATAATGCGGAATAGGCTAGTATTACACTTGTGCGTGTTATGGAAGCGTAATGGCATAGTTCTCATATATCTGGGTATTGGATACTAATGCAAGTGTAATAGGAACTTCTGTTTACCGATGGTACGGAAACAACTTCACTATGGATAGACCCCTCGGAATCCCATTGGTAGTATGACTATGTGTCTATGGGAATCCGATTCGGAATAGTGTATTTGGTCTTAACCTGAGACTGGCTCGCTAATACTTGCGACAATCAGTATACTTTGGTTTTGGTCGTCCGAGGTTTTAACAGGTTCTGTGTATGCCTCTTCTGGTTATACTGAGAATTGTAGTGTATTGGATGTGATGTCAAGATGGAAGTATCAGTTCAGTCATATAGAGATGATGTTCACGCAGGATACGGAACTGGTACTCTTGTATAGTGCATCTATCGGGATAATATGACAAGGTCATGATTATCCAATTATAGAGATTAGTTACCAGTGATCTGATATATGCTTCGTACGAGGCAGACACAATTCCAGCCCCAGGGCCAGCATGTGACATCCTATACTGGATCGTAATATGCAATACTACGTATACTAAGCCTGACAAAGATTACATATCCCTTAAAGAATATTTCTGGAGAATTGGGTAGGCACGGTGCTTGCTAGAACTAACCATGTCGTTGTAAATCGGTAAGAACTGGTACCGTGGTTACGCATGTATTCGGATAGTCCGATAACCGTATTTACTGCCAACATATCCAGGGATATCTTCGGTCGCATCCCAAAGATTCACCGATGATGTTTGACTCAAACAAATTAATCTAGGATTAATTATGAGAGAGAAAAATAATCTGGGATTAATTACGGCAATAAATTAATCTGGGATTAATTAAAAAGAGAAGAATTAATCTGGGATTAAAATTGAGTCGAGAATTTATCTGGGATTAAATTCGGTGAGAGGAGAGAACGCGATTAATTTGGAATTATCGGTAAAGTAAATTTAATTGTTAAATTGGATTTTACTATTTAATTTATTTAATTGGGCTAAAATAATATATTAGATATATTAAATGAAATCGGATTTCAACGCGAATTAAATTGGATTTTAATTCAAGCAAACGAATTAATTTGGAATTAATTCGTAAGCGACTTTAATAATAATTTTACTAGGCATTATTATTTAATTAAATCGGATTTAATTAAGTCGCGATGGAAAATTCATTTAATCAGATTGAATGAACCCGAGCCCGGAGTATGTAAGCAATCCACTTGAATTTTGAATTTAAAGTGGGTCCCACGCAACTTACATCACTAGTCACGTTTGTGATGGACATCTTGTCAACTTTTTTATGGTGGATGGTTGAGTATAATATGGTAACTTACCACAACACACTTTTATTTTTTATTTTTGAAAGTATATACAACCTTTTGGAAAAGTGTATTTGGTAACTTTTTTTTTTAGAAAACAAATAAAGGAAACCATAATGCTCTCTTTCTCCATTCTCTTCTTGGCCGATTGGCCTTGTTGCTCTAGGCCGAATGGCCCTTGCCTTGGCCGAATTGGCCATGTCTGGCCGAATCCCATTGAACATCATGGCTGAATGATCCTCCCTCTCTCTTAGCCGAATATTGCTTCTCTTGGAGGGCGATTTTGGGTTTACTTTATTCTAGCTAGCACTTAAAGGAGACAAGTGAAGGTGATAGGGATACTCACCCATGAGTTTGGAACAACAAAGAGGACTTGTAGCTTCCACCGAAATGCATAAAAAGTTTTGAACTCATCTGATCAATGTGAGTATTTTCCGCAACTCTTTTGATTTTATTCACACACAATCACTCTTAGACGACCTTGGCATGTTCTGGGAACACTACAATGGTATCAGAGCGATCTAAGCTTGATTTGAAATCTAGGGTCATGACTTTTAATTTGGGATTTTTGGGCTTGAAGCGTGATTTGCCTAAATTGATGATTTGGTTGTAGTTTATATAATGTTGAATTGGATTTGTGCATTGTTGGATTTGTGAATATTTTAGATCAACTCCTCCAATCCTAGCATGACGCGAATATTACCCCTAGGTTGCTCATGGTGATTTTTTGAAAATTAGCAATTTGATATGTTAATTGGCATGAAATGTATGATAGATGTTGATTTAATTGGATTGAAATCAATTGTGTGATAAATTTCCTTGCCAAACCGTGAGTATGATGCATGTTATAAGATTGATTTTGCTTTCAATTGTGTTGGACATGATTGGAAATGTAGAGCATGATTAATTGAATTATTTGTTGGAAGTATTAGATTAATTAATTCATTATGTAATTACACTGAATTGAATTAATTTGTAATTTGGAATAATGAGTTAATTTAATTTATTGTATTTGGGCTAAATGGGCTTGTTGGCCAAGTTTGGTTTAGGATAATTGGTTGGATCCAATTGGGCCTAAAACCATTTCCATAAAGTCCAAATATGATAATTAGGCCTTTAAAATTTTAATTGGGTCTAATGGGCCTAAATTGATTTTTGGCATATGGTGATTCCTAATTGGGCCTTCGCATCTTGGGTTTGACCCATAATTGCCAAAGCTCATGCCTAAAGAAATAATTAAAAGCCCATTGGACTTTAATTGAATAGTATTATATACTAATTGGGCATTTGAGACCCATTAAGATTGGATTTGGTATCCAAGTCTAAAAGGCACCATTGAAAGTGTAATTATTTAATTTGGAATTAAATATGAATTAGTATTGAATACAATTTAAATTGGATTTAAAATTATAATTCGATATAATTCAAGAATACATACTTTGAGTATTTATTCTTAAACGAGTTGGACTCGCGCAAATCAAATCGTTGTTTGAACATTGGATGGTCACTAATCAAAGATTAATTAATTGGATTAGATTGATTGATAACATGCTTTGTGTGAATATTTGGATGTATGTATGAATAATGTATATTGGATGGATATTAGAAGGGTGAGGGCAATTTTGGAAATTGTTGTAATAAATTTAGAATTTATTAAATTGGACCTGCGTGTCCAGCCTATTATCTCTATTCTCTTTGTATTTCTCTTCTCACCAATTCCCCTCAATGTAAATGAGGTTTCTTTAGAAGTATTATGTAATTGGGTAGAAGTATGAATAGTGCTAGCGGGAGAGAGGAAATAGAGAGATTTGTTCTAGGAACAAGTTTATTTTATATTCATCCGCATATCGTTATTAAATTTTATCGCGCCTTATTATGCTTTTATAATGCATGCTTAAGGGTTTATGATGAGACCTAATTAAAGATAATAAATAGGTTGCCAATTTACGCGAAAAAAACCCTCATTTTATATTAAGCGTTTTTCCTTTCCTTCCATTGAGTGATTCTCTCTCAAGATCCAAGATTGGCATTGGTTTGTTGGCCAAAGTCAAGACCTTTGTCCATCGCGGATGTGTTTGAATCATGAAGGCTTTATTCCATATCGTACGCCTTGGGCAAGTTGTGATTTTTTGGCCAAAGTCAAGGTCACTTTTTGTTCATCGGCCTCGATTACGAAGCTTTCTCATTGTCAATGGGTCACGCTTAACTGGTTTCATTAAGCGTGTTAAGCCAAAGCCAAAGCTTAGTTGATTCAGAGGAAAAAGGTTAGGGAATATATCAGATATATTGGCATATATTGGATATATGTTTCAGACTTGGAAGTCCACCTACTGGATCTAGGAATTGGATGTGATCCAATTGATCTTAGAGATCTACCTAGTTAAGTTTCATATAATTTGTTGGCCAAAGTCAAGGTTGTGTGTTATTTAACGGGATCCTAGCCCACTAGGAAACTAGGTTTCCCGAGTACTCCACATAGGGTTAGAGGCTCGCCAAAAAATAGTGAGAGGCAAGTATTAAATTTGCAATTTCGTTTAGATACTTGCCAATACGCGCTCATTTCTTTTTCGTCATAATTTTTTTTTATATATTAGTTGGACTAATATTCAATTGTTGTTTTAATTAAACAGTTGGACTGTATTCAAACTACTTCATTTATAGTTGATTATATAATTGGATTATAGTAATCAATATATTTGAATTTAACCAATCAAATAGTAGTAGATTATATAGTTAGACTATAGTAATCATTATATTCGATTGTACCCAAAATCGTTGATTGGATAGTTGGACTATTGGAATCAAGATAACTGAAAGATTAGCATTTAAAACATAATCCTGGGTGAAAATGTCTTTAAGCGGCTTCAATTTTCAAATTGGGAATAGAACCTCAGGATAATCTTGGGAGCCGAGAAGTTACTTTATTTGATAGAGCGACATCTCGGGCCTCAGCCCGGAGTTGAGCAAATAGTAGAGCATGAGCTTTGGAAGACTCACTGTGATGATAACTTTAGTGCTCAATCTGTTATGCTTGCCGCAAAGACTCATTAATTTCTTCGTCAGAACTAAGAATTAGATCCTTAAACCATGATGTTGAAATTGAAGGATCTTCATAGATCTATTCTTAGATCTTGGAAGTACTAATTGCAATAGAAAACACTTGGAGAGTTAATGGTTATACTCAAGGAGACAAAGCCAAAGCTTATAAAAGGGCAAGAAGCGCAAGACGCATCTTACTTTGACATCCCAGAAGGCGAAGGCTTGGCCGAAGGCTTCTGGGGGTGTGAAAAAATGGCAAGGCTAAATCGTCACAGTCTTCTGGGAAGATAAATGACATATCCCAAGATGTCTGCCTAAACTGTGGTAAACGGGGTCACTGGAAGCATGACTGCTGTATGGACAAGGCAGACATGAAGGAAGTGAAGACGGGCAAGGCTCCGACTTCAGGTATGTTTGTTATAAACATGTACACTGCTGGTTTTAAAATTGGATTTTAGATACTGGATATGGTACATAAATATATGTGCTGATGTGCAGGATCTGCTAATTAGCAGGAGACTGGCTTCAGTCAAGATCGACCTATGAGTCGGAAACAAGATGAGAGTCGATGTTTTGGTTGTGGGAACCTAAGTTTTGGAACTGCCCTTTGGGCATGTACTTAAATTAAGAAACTGTTATAATGTACCTAGTTTGACTAGAAACATTATCTCTATATCTAGTGTAACCCGTTGCGGGTATACATTTATATTCTAGAACACTAAGTGTTTTGTTTATAAAGATGATATTGAGATAATCACATTAGATGTGAATAACAATATTTATATTTAGAATATAAATGAATCTCAAACATATAATATGACAAACAAAAGCTCAAACTTTATAAATCTGTTGAGACTTAAAAGTGACATTGTTGTCTGGGACACATTAAACAAGACTCGTATATCCACACTTTCGAAAAGTGGATACTAGGACGATTCTAATTCAAATGATGTCTACGAATCTAGTTTATTAGGCAAAGTGCCTAAAACACCTTTTACTTGGTAAAAATGCAAATGCCACCGATCTGTTAGCCCTCGTTCATGGTGACGTAAGTGGGTCTATCTCTAGCTAGGCTAGAGGTGGATTTGAGTACTTCGTAACCTTTATGGATGTGGCATCGCGTTACGATTATGTGTATCTTATGAAACACAAGTCAGAAACTTTTGAGTAATTCAAAGGGTTTCGACACGAAGTAAGAAAATAGACCGGTAAAAGTATTAAAAATATTATGGTCGGACCGTAGTGTAAAATACTTAAACATATGAGTTTCAAGATTACTTGAAAAAGTATAGTATTCTTTCACAGTGGACTCCTCCCGGGACACCTCAATTTGACGGTGTGTCCGAACAGAAAACCCGAACTTTGTTAGACATGGTAAGGTTAATGATGAGTCGCTCTGAACTACCAATTTCCTTCTGAGGATATGCATTTAACAGTGCAATACTTATTTTGAATAAGGTTCCATGAAAAATCTGTTAGACAGACTTCATATTAAATATGAATAGGAAAGAAACCAGGTTTCTCATTCCTGAAGATTTGGGAATGCTGGGCATATGTTTGGATGATACCAAACTAGAACCCAAATCGGATAAGTGCCTATTTGTAGGTTGTCCTAAGGAAACCAAAGTATAGTACTTATACAACTCACAAGAGAACAATGTAATTGTTGCTCTCCATGCGGTTTTCCTAAGAGGAATTCCTATATGCAGTGGTAAGTGGGAGGAAAGTAAAACTCAATGAAAATTGGAGTAATACTGTTCCAGGCACCAAATCCTCACGAAACACCAACAGTTCATCAGGGATGAAACTGTACCAATAATCATCGAATACACAAGAACCGCGTAAGTCGGAGAGAGTCAGAAAACAACCTGGGAGGTATGGGTTTCTGATCTCACCTCATGTAGATATCAATCTTATTGAGGAAGATGAACAGGCTACGTATGAGGAAGTGATACAAGGTATCGACTCCTTTTATGGCAAAGTACCATGAATTCGAAATGGATTCCATGTATACAACCAATTTTGGACATTGGTTGAAGTACTAGAAGGCATTGTGCCTATTGGTACTATATGAGTCTTCAAGGAAGACATACATGGATGGCAATATATAAATGTCTACAGCTAGGTGTAGGCACTGCATTTTTGCATATAAGTCCCGATGATGAGCCTCGTACGGAGGCACTACCCTTTAAGTTGCGGAAGTCGTGGGAAACGGACGTCGGAATGGAAAAGTCAGAAATCAATACCTTGTTGGATTTAATTCGTTTGCTTAGCTTTGGGTTTGCTTGTTGAACCTCTGTTTTAAAATTTATCCTTGGCCCAAACCCCCGCAAGGCACACACCAAGCCCAAGACAACCAACCACACGCCCATAAAGCCTCCAAGCCCATTAAATCACATCCAAAAATATTCAAACACATTAAACACATGTTAAAATCTAAACAAATCACCTTCCCAAATTAAAAGATTCAAATCTAATCTCATCAATCACGTTCCTAATTAAATTAAATCACATGCCTAAACTAAAACAATCCCCTCCCTAAATTAGATATATTTTTCCTTATGACACACTAATTAGAGATATCTCCGTAATTACACAATATCCTTTCCCTTCCCGTACAAGGATAACCTCAACCCTCTCCTATAAAAAGGACCATAAACCAACACTTCACACCCTAGCTCATTCACGCCTCTCATCACTCTCCCACCTCTCATCTCACAACAACAAAACCCTAAAGCTCTCTCTGCGCAACTCACGGCCTCACCAAAACAAAGACCCCTCCATCTATTCTTCTCTCTCGACACAAATCTAATCTCTCTCGACAACGCCCCTAAGCTCTCTCATCTCTCAACCTCTTTCTCTTCCCTCCTTGACACTCGACACAGTCTGCTCACTCTAAGCAACTCATACGCCACATTCACTCTTTTCTCCAGAATACACACACTCACTAAAAAACCCTAAACAGCCCACACGTCCCTCTTCTCAGCAGCCACTCACCGACACAAAAATAAAAACCTAATCCCTCTCGACACGTCCCTCTTTTCAGCAACCCCCTCATCACGCAAGAACAGCACACCTACGAACCACAACAACCCCTCACAATCGACAAACAAACTGCCCTCCACGTGATAACAAGCAAACTCTCCATGTCACGCTCCTCACACAAACGTAACTCACGAGCTGCCCCATTTACAGTAAAGCCGAGAACAAATCAACAAATAAACCTAAATCGCTTGATCACTCACAACACACCCCCACGAAACCCTAACTTATCACAACCCCATGCACATGTGAAAGCAGCCTCTCTGTAACCGAAAATAACCCAAAACAGCCCCTAAACAACCCCCCTGAAAACAGTCCAGAAAATAACCCAAAACAACCCCCCCTGAAACCATCGAAAACAGTCCCTGAAAAACTGCACTTTTAAACCCGCAAACCAGTCCAGAAAAACTGCACATCCACCTCATAAAACAGAGCAAAACAGAAGCCCAAACAGCGAGGCAACTAAGGAAAACAACGAACCACTAAATCAGAAAAATTACGGAGCATCAATCCATCCGACAACCGCGTAACGCACTTCCAAGAGACGACTTTAGAGGTTAGACCTGAGGGCAACCCTTTTATTTATTCCCATTCTTTTTTCTGTTATTTATTATTATTTCTTCGCATGCGTATTATTGATTTATGTATGTTATGGCCATGGGATAAATGATTTTGTGCTATCTCTCGTGGTATATCGGATGGAAACCCAGACGTAAATTCCATAGCCGAATCCGAAGGGACGGTAGTGGGGTCTGAACTTGGGATACAATTCCATATATCGCTTGAGAAACGCACATATTTCAATTCATCTAATCTTGTGTTTATTTGTTATTTATTAGAAATTGTATGCTATTTTTATGCATGATTTAGTTGTTTAGTATGTTATTTTTATGCATGATTTAGTTGATTATTTCCAAGCATGATTTAGTTATTTCCTTCGCATTAGGAACTTAATTATATCACTTCTACGTTTATGTTTAGATTATTATTTATTTACATTGCCATGTTTATCGATTTAATGTATTAATGAGATTGTGTGTTTGCCGTTATTCCGACTTACTTTTATGCATGCAAACTTAGATATAGGTTAGATGTAAACTTAGATATAGGTTGTATGTGAACTTATATGTAGGTTATTCTTGCGTAGACTCGGTTATATTATTACATAAATTCGTTCATTACAAGTGGCATAAGTAAGGGACCATTCCGAACCCAACGATTTGAGGTCTTCCCTTGTGAGGGGTGAGTGCGGCCTTAAATCATTTCCCAGTTCACACTGGGTGGCGACTCCATTTTATTTCTCCAGTTTAGTCCCCCGCGGGCTTCTCCGTACTCCCAACCGGGCCGCGAGCCTGGAACAGCATCGCCGATTTCTGTGTCCTACAGTCTGGCGACTCCACTGAGGATAGAGAATCGGCCTCGAAATAATGCCTTGTAATGTTTGTGATTTTTGTTTTAGTTAACCGTGTCTACAGTGGGTTGAGGGGGTTTAAAAACAAAGGCACTATTAGAGCTAAGTAATGGTTTGGTGTCTTCCTTCATTCACTACCTTTCTATAAGGAAAAACTGTGAAGGCATCTAGATAATCATTTACTCGAAGCTTACAGTGATGGACTAATTTGGAGGACCTATTGTTTATTCATGTCACCAAGGCGATAAGAGCCTAAGAGGCTTGGGTATTTAAGAGAGTTTTATCCACCCTCCCTTTGGGGAATCTTCAATAGGAAATCCATCTGACAGTCAGTCATGCATCATAACTCGTTGGCACGTACCTTAGCGTATAAAAAAGGTGCGCTCATTGGTCGCTCAGACCCTTGAGTGGGGAGACCTAGTTATAGGCAATCCTTCGCCGACGGGAGCCTTTGTCTACACCCCCATAAACCCACATGTGAACTCTAGTTGTAGGACCAATAGAAACTATTCCTTTATATTTGCGTTCATGACCATCATCATTTGGATTCAGTTGGACCTTTTGTCATGAGGTATGGGCTTGTTGGGCCATTTAAACTGGGACGAGTCCGTGTTTTATGGCAATTGGGCCAAAAGCTTCTAAAATGCTGATGGGCCGCTTTATGTTTGGGCCCCTTACCATTTGAAGTTATTTAGCCACGTTATCGCGAAAGTGTAAACCTGTTGGGCCTTTTCAAATGGGACAAGTTTGTACCTCGCTATAGTATGATTGAATGCTTTAAAATGATAATGGGCCGACTTGTATGAAAATCTTGACGGGCTTATATATTCCATGCATCGCACGCATACAAGCTGACTAAAAGTTTTAAAAGACACCATAGATACCCGTTGGGTTAGTGAAGAATGAAGACTTGTCAAAAGATCGTTAGCGAACATGAGCGAATCAGAAAATGAGGGATCCCATATGGATCAGCTGAGACCAGTCTCACCAAGGTTACCGAGTAGTTGCAAGCTTTGACCACCGCTATGGCTAATATGGTTGTGCCATGCGCTGGGGGAGGCTCTGAGAATGTGAGGCGTGAAGAGCCTCCGAACAGGTTGAGTGATGATATCCCTATTTTTGATGATGACGTGACTGAGTATGCCGCAGGAAGGATAGCTGGGTACCAGGTAGAGTTGAAGAAACTCTGGGATCAGGTAGAGTCAGTTACCCGCAAGCTGAATGGTAAACATGAGGATTTACTAGATTATGAGGTGATGACTTTTGAGGAGCAGCTGCTGGCTCAATTCAAGATGCCTGACATAGCCAGGTTCAATGGGAACAGGGATCCGGGGTCCATCTCTGACAGTATGTTTCTTTGATGAGTTCAGTGGGTCTGTCGAAGCGTCAGGTTCAGAAGATGTTCGGGATGTCGCTTGAGGGGGCACTCGTGGTATAGTATCATGGCCTTGAAATGAAGGTCAATGATGATTGGAAGGCATTGGCAGAAGCCTTTCTGAAATAGTATGTCACGGATTTGGAGATCGACTTGTCGCTTCGTGACTTGGAGAATACCAAACAGAAGCTGGATGAGAGCTTCAAGGATTATGTAGATCGCTGGAGGAGCCATCTTTTGAAGATGCAGACTCGGCCCTCGGAGAAGGATCAGATCAAGATGATCATCAAGGGTACTAAGCCCTCTATTTAAGGAAAGCTGAGGAGGATGACCTCTATGATTGGTGATTTTCGACAGTTGAGGGAGACTGTTATGGATATTAAGGAGGAAGAAGTTAAGAACAGAAAGTTCTATGGCTAGAATAGAAGGACTTTTGGGGGGCCTTCTGAGACCAAGCCCGCTACTGCTGAGATCGTTGCCGTCAGAAACATACGATTCTCAAATCTTGGTAGACCTTTGTCAAAGGTGTTTGAAAAGCTGAAGATGCAAGGGCTCATAAAACCCTTAGAACCTAGACCATTTCCAAACCCTGTGCCACCTCACCTCAACCTAAAGTTGTACTGTTACTTCCATCAGGAAAAAGGCCATGACACCGACAACTGCGCCCGCCTTAGGCATGATATCCAAGACCTCATTGACGCCATAAAATACCTGATCTAGAAAAAGAACAACCCAACACACACAGAAATCCTCTACCAACTATCACTCTGTTCCACCACCCACCTACATGATCAACTCCGGCCTACCCGAAAGCTTTGTCCTCCAAACTCTCAACCACCAAGCTTCTTACATAGGGATAGGGGATGGTAGCAGTGAAGAACCATAGGCTGAGGAAGAAGACATTACTGCAGACTATGAAGATGTTTTTCCTGGTTTATTTGATTACAATCCTACATTTTTAATAATAAAGACATTGATTTTGCCTACTTGTTCGAGTCTTTTCCTCAATAGTTAAGCATGGTTTCGATGATGAAATTATTTGCTTCAGGGTGAAACCTTAGAAACGATAAGTGCGAGAGGTACTCTCATCTGATATTTTGAGTAGTTGATCTAGGTTAGACTCATAAGCACTTAATTATAGGATCTTAGCAGTAAAAGCCTGAGTAGTCGGCAAGGTGACTAGTTGAAGAGAGTGTGGATCGATGAATGACCGTTCACTTAGATGTCCATCCTGACTTACTTGTATTACGATATGTGGTATGGTTAGAAACCAAAGAAAAGTCTCTCAAGAAGAAAATATAAACCACCTATAACTGATAAGCGTGAAGCTACCCATGGGCGAGTATTAGGACCACCATGAGGAGAAATGCTACCTTAAATGGTAGGTGTGTAAAAAAATGAAATAAAATATGATAAATGATGAAAGAGACAAAAGAAAAGAGGAAGAAAGCCATATCACATTGAGTACGAGGAAGTAATTGTGATCCCATTCTTTGAGACAAAATCATCGAGTTGGCTTGCTTACGGATTAAGCTGTGAAAGAACCTTGGCACACACACACTTGGAGTCTAGTTCATATCATTTATTCAAACGGTCAGATTTGAGTTGTATCGAGTACTTTGAAGGTTCCCTGGTTTCGACACTAAGCATCATTTGAGGACGAAAATATGTTTAGCTATCGGGATTATCTCGAGAGAGGCAGTATAATATGTTGGTATGTAACATCACATCAGGAGATCTACCTTGACCTAATGAAAGCAGCAAAGAACAGAAAGATGAACCAATACTGGGGGCGACCAGTCTACCCTTTCTCATACAGCACCGTTCGGGAATGAACCATCACATATCATCAGTATCAGTTTTGGGGATGAGTCCCAGGATCGAGGCCCACACATCGGTATCAGTTTTGTGGATGAGTCCCAGGGTCGAGGCCCACATCAGTATCAGTTTTGGGATGAGTCCCAGGGCCGAGGCCCACATCAGATGCTGGGAATGGCGCTCGGGAATGGAGCATGGGCACATCAGATGCCGGAATGGCGCTCCGGGAATGGAGCAAGGTTCGGAAAGGGACCAAAGGAAACTAAGCAATCACCAACAGAGAATTTACAGAAAGAAACTTTAAGCAGGCCCAGGGGGCGACCAAAGACATTTATAGGCAAAGCGCGCCAAAAAGCACCAGCAAGGCCTAACCCATCAGAATAGGAAATACTTCCATGCATACATGCATACACGTCACATGCACACAATTTTTGTCTTGTTTATATTCGCAGGGTTTGAAGAAAAGCGGCAAAGACAAACAGTTTGGGAATAAGGCCCAATGAATAAAGCCCACAATCAATTCAGTTCGGGAAAAAAGCCCACTCACTACACAGTTCGGGAATAAAGCCCAGGGAATAAAGCCCATAATCGATACAGTTTGGGAACAAAGTCAATAATTAATTCAGTTCGGGAATAAAGCCCACAATCAACAGTTCGGGAACAAAGCCCAGGGAATAAAGCCCACAATCAACAGTTTGGGAATAAAGCCCACAATCAACACAAGTTCAGGAACAAAGCCCAGGGAATAAAGCCCACAATCAACAGTTCGGGAACAAAGCCCACAGTCAACACAAGTTCGGGAATAAAGGCCATAATTAATTCAGTTCGAGAATAAAGCCCACAATCAACAGTTCGGGAACAAAGCCCAGAGAATAAAGCCCACAATCAACAGTTCGGGAATAAAGCCCACAATCAACACAAGTTCGGGAACAAAGCCCAGGGAACAAAGCCCATAATTAATTCAGTTCGGGAATAAAGCCCACAATCAACAGTTTTGGAATAAAGCCCACAGTCAACACAAGTTCGGGAACAAAGCCCAGGGAATAAAGCCCGCACAATCAACAGTTATGGAATAAAGCCCACTCTCTACACAAATTCGGGAACAAAGCCCAATGAACAAAGCCCACTCTCACCTCAATTCGGGAACAAAGCCCACTCTCAACACAGTTGGGGAACAAAGCCCACTCTCTACACAGTTCGGGAACAAAGCTCACATTCAGTACAGCTCGGGAATAAAGCCTAGGGAATAAGCCCACATTCGGTACAGCTTGGGAATAAACCCCACGCTGTACACAGTTCGAGAACAAAGCCCAGGGAACAAAACCCGTATTCAACAAAGCCTAGGGAAGAAAGCCCACATTCAACAAAGCCCAGAGGTCGAAGCACCTCGCCACCATATCAGTTCAGTTCGGTAGTGATTCCTAGAGATCACAGCATCTTGCAGGGATGAACCTTGAGGTCGAAGCACCTCACACCATATCAACTCAGTTCGAAGAAACAGGCTAGCCAAGTGGCAGCTGGCGAGCCAGGTAAGATAAAATGCATTGCATAACTTTGATAGGATTGTCATTGTCACACACTGCACAAGTCTCATCAAAGTAGGGGAGACTGCAGGCACTGCATTTTTACATATAAGTCCCGATGATGAGCCTCGTACGGAGGCACTACCCTATAAGTTGCGAAAGTCGCGGGAAACGGACGTCGGAAGGGAAAAGTCAGAAATCAATACCTTGTTGGATTTAATTCATTTGCTTAGCTTCGGGTTTTCTTGTTGAACCTCTGTTTTAAAATTTATCCTCGGCCCAAACCCCCGCAAGCCACACAGCAAGCCCAAGACAACCAACCATACGCCCATAAAGCCTCCAAGCCCATTAAATCACATCCAAAAATATTCAAACACATTAAACACATGTTAAAATCTAAACAAATCATCTTCCCAAATTAAAAGATTCAAATCAAATCTCATCAATCACCTTCCTAATTAAATTAAATCACATGCCTAAACTAAAACAATCCCCTCCCTAAATTAGATATATTTTTCCTTATGACACACTAATTAGAGATATCTCCATAATTACACAATATCCTTTCATTTCCCGTACAAGGATAACCTCAACCCTCTCCTATAAAAAAGACCATAAACCAACCCCTCACACCCTAGCTCATTCACGCCTCTCATCACTCTCCCACCTCTCATCTCACAACAACAAAACCCTAAAGCTCTCTCTGTGCAACTCACAGCCTCACCAAAACAAAGACCCCTCCATCTTTTCTTCTCTCTCGACACAAATCTAATCTCTCTCGGCAATGCCCCTAAGCTCTCTCATCTCTCAACCTCTTTCTCTTCCCTCATTGACACTCGACACAGTCTGCTCAGTCAAAGCAACTCATACGCCACATTCACCCTCTTCTCCAGAATGCACACACTCACTAAAAAACCCTAAACAGCCCCCACGTCCCTCTTCTCAGCAGCCACTCATCAACACAAAAATAAAAACCTAATCCCTCTCGCCACGTCCCTCTTTTCAGCAACCCCCCTCATCATGTAAGAACAGCACACCTACGAACCACAAAAACCCCTCACAATCGACAAACAAACTGCCCTCCACATGATAACAAGCAAACTCTCCACGTCACGCTCCTCACACAAACGTAACTCACGAGCTGCCCCCTTTACAGCAAAGCCGTGAACAAATCAACAAATAAACCTGAATCGCTTGATCACTCACATTGCACCCCACGAAACCTAACTCATCTCAACCACATGCACACGTGAAAGCAGCCCTCTATGTATTCGAAAATAACCCAAAACAGCTCCTGAACAACCCCCTGAAAATAGTCCAGAAAATAACCCAAAACAACCCCCCCTGAAACCATCGAAAACAGTCCCTGAAAAACTGCACTTTTAAACCCGCAAACCAGTCAATAAAAACTGCACATCCACCGCATAAAATAGAGCAAAATAGCAGCCCAAACAGCGAGGCAACGAAGGAAAACAACGAACCAGTAAATCGAAAATGTTGCGGAGCATCAATCCTTCCGACAACCGCGTAACGCACTTCCAAGAGACGACTTAAGAGGTTAGACCTGAGGGTACCCTTTTATTTATTCCCGTTCTTTTTTTCTGTTATTTATTATTATTTCTTCGCATGCGTATTATTGATTTATGTATGTTATGGCCATGGGATGAATGATTTTGTGCTATCTCTCGTGGTATATCGGATGGAAACCCAGACGTAAATTCCGTAGCCGAATCCGAAGGGACGGTAGTGGGGTCTGAACTTGGGATACAATTCCACGTATCGCTTGAGAAACGCACATATTTCGTTTCATCTAATCTTGTGTTTATTCGTTATTTATTAGAAATAGTGTGTTATTTTTATGCATGATTTAGTTGTTTAGTATGTTATTTTTATGCATGATTTAGTTGATTATTTCCAAGCATGATTTAGTTATTTCCTTCGCATTAGGAACTTAATTATATCACTTTTACGTTTATGTTTAGATTATTATTTATTTACATTGCCATGCTTATCGATTTAATGTATTCATGAGATTGTGTGCTTGCCGTTAGTCCGACTTACTTTTATGCATGCAAACTTAGATATAGGTTATATGCAAACTTAGATATAGGTTGTATGCGAACTTAGATGTAGGTTATTCTTGCGTAGACTCGGTTATATTATTACATAAATCCGTTCATTACAAGTGGCATAAGTAAGGGACCATTCTGAACCCAACGGTTTGAGATCTTCCCTTGTGAGGGGTGAGTGCGGCCTTAAATCATTTCCCAGTTCACACTGGGTGGCGAATCCATTTTATTTCTTCGGTTTAGTCCCATGCGGGCTACTCCGTACTCCCAACCGGGCCGCGAGCCTGGAACAGCGTCGCCGATTTATGTGTCATACACTAGGCTTATACAGAAAGTGTATCGTTAATGACATTTTGTCGATTATGACGAAACCTTTTATCTATTGCCATGATTAAATCCATTCAGATAATGCTTGTTAATGCTGCATGTTTCATTTATGAAATATGGCAGCTGGATTTCAAAACCGCTTTCCTTAACGGAAACCTTTTGGAGGATGTTTATAAACATCCTGACGGTTTTATCGTACCAAAACATGCAAATAAGGTTTGCAAGTTAATCCAATTCATTCATGGATTGAACCAAACATTGTGTTCTTGGAACCAACGTTTTGATGTAATCATAATGGTATATGATTTAATTGAAAACGAATATGATTCTTGTGTATATAAGAAGGTTAGTGGGAGCGCACTGATAATGAATGTCGTATAAGTTGATGATGTATTGCTTCTTAGCAATAACATTCCTATAATATAATCGGTGAAAGCTTGGCTTTCATTAAAATTCCCCATGGAATACCTAGGAGAAGCAGGCTTTATTCTAAGAATAAAGATCTACTGGATAGATCTAGAAGCTACACACAACCCTCCCAGAGCTCGTACGTTTTTGAAATGTATGTGACCTGATGTCTCATATGCTTTGAGCATATGTAGACGCTATAAGGCCGATCCAGGTGATGGTCACTGGATTGATGTTAAGAACATCCTTGAGTATCTTAGACGAACTAAGGATGCTTTCCTAAAACATGGAGAAGGAGAACTTGAAGTGACTAGGTTCACCGTTGCAAGTTTCCAAACCGACAAAGATGACTTTAAGTCACAATAAGGGTACATATTTAGTTTGAATAACGGAACAGTGAGCTGGAAATCTTCCAAGCAAGATATTGTTGCCGAATAAACAACAAGAGCGGAACTTTGTTGCAGCTGAGGCAGCAAAAGAAGCATTTTGGATCGATATAATCCTAATTGGATTAGGAGTTCTTTTAGCAGTTGAGCTAGGCTACAGCGCAGGCTAAGGAACCGCGGTCTCATCAATGATCCAAGTATATACTTCGACTATTTCATCTGATTCGTCGGATCATACATCGTGGCGATGTGACGATCGAATAAAACATATCAGATGATAACATTGTAAATCCGCTGACGAAAGCTATTTCTCAGTAGAAGTTTGAGCGACTCGTACATAGTTCAGGTGTAGTACACTTGAGTGATTGGCTATAGGCCAAGTGGGAGATTGTTGGACAATTATGACCCATAGCATCACTATTTGTACAGAACATGACGTTGTTATACAAATTAACTATGTGACAAAGGAAATTGGTTTTTTATCATTCGCAATTGGATTACCGGGATATATAAATAATAAAAGTCCATATGATTAGTACCAGATTAATAAGATATGAGACAGTATTAATCCACGTAAGGTTTAATCATTAAATATCCCTAGTCGTAGTATTATCGAGACTGGACATCGATAATGTGGAATAGGCTAGTATTACACTTGTGCGTGTTATGGAAGCGTAACGACATAGTTCTCATATATCTGGGTATTGGATACTCATGCAAGTGTAATAGAAGTTTCTGTTTATCGATGGTATGGAAACAACTTCACTCTGGATAGACCCATCGGAATCCCATTGGTAGTATGACTATGTGTCTATGGGAATTCGAATCAGGTTAGGTGTATTTGGTCTTAACCTGAGACTTACATCGCTAATACTTGCGATAATCAGTATACTTTGGTTTTGGTCGTCCGGGGCTTTAACAGGTTCTGTGTACGCTTCTTCTGGGTATACTGAGAATCATAGTGTATTGGATGTGATGTCAAGATGGAAGTATCACTTCAGTCATATGGAGATGATGTTCACGCAGGATACGGAACTGGTACTATTGTATGCTGCAGCTATCGGGATAATATGACAAGGTCATGATTATCCGATTATAGAGACTAGTTACCAGTGATCCGATATATGCTTCGTACGAGGCAGACACAATTCCAACCCCAGGACCAGCATGTGACATCTGATACTAGATCGTAATACACAATACTATGTATATTATGCCTGACAAAGATTACATATTCCTTTAAAGATTATTTCTGGAGAATTGGGTAGGCACGGTGCTTTGCTAGAAGCCAACCATGTCTTGTAAATCGGTAAGAACGTGGTACCGGGTACGCACATATTCGGATAGTCCGATAACTGTATTTACTGCCAACATATTCAGGGATCTCTTGGGTCGCATCCCAAAGATTCACCGATGATGTTTGACTCGAACAAAATTCATCTGGGATTAATTATGAGAGAGAAAATTAATCTGGGATTAATTACGGTAATAAATTAATCTGGGATTAATTAAAAAGAGAAAGAATTAATCTGGGATTAATTGCGTCGAGAATTTATCTGGGATTAAATTCGTCGAGAGGAGAGAACGCGATTAATTTGGAATTAATCGGTAAAGTAAATTTAATAGTTAAATTGGATTTTACTATTTAATTTATTTAATTGGGCTAAAATAATATATTAGATATATTAAATGAAATCGGATTTCAATGCGGAATTAATTGGATTTTAATTCAAGCAAACGAATTAATTTGGATTTAATTCGTAAGCGACTTTAATAATAATTTTGCTAGGCATTATTATTTAATTAAATCGGATTTAATTAAGTCGCGACGGAAAATTCGTTTAATGGGATTGAACGAACCCGAGCCCGAAGTGTGTTAAGCAATCCACTTGAATTTTGAATTTAAAGTGGGTCCCACCAACTTACATCACTAGTCACTTTTGTGATGGACATCTTGTCACCTTTTTGATGATGAAAGTAGTTGAGTGTAATTATGGTAACTTACACCACACACTTTTGTTTTTTCTTTTTGAAAGCATATGCACCTTTTGGAAAGTGTATTTGGTAACTTGTTTTTAGAAAACAAATAAAGGAAACCATAATGCTCTCTCTCTCCATTCTCTTCTTGGCCGATTGGCCTTGTTGCTCTAGGACGAATGGCCTTTGCCTTGGCCGAATTAGCCATGTCTTGGCCAAATCCCCTTGAGCATCATGGCCGAATGATCCTCCCTCTCTCTTAGCCGAATATTGCTTCTCTTGGAGGGTGATTTTGGATTTACTTTATTCTAGCTAGCACTTAAAGGAGTCAAGTGAAGGTGATATGGATACTCACCCATGAGTTTGGAACCACAAAGAGGACTTGGAGCTTCCACCGAAATGCATAAAAAGTTTTGAACTCATCCGATCAATGTGAGTATTTTCTGCAACTCTTTTGATTTTATTCACACACAAATCATTCTTAGACGATCTTGGCATGTTCTAGGAACACTAACAATGGTATCAGAGCGATCTAAGCTTGATTTGAAAATCTAAGGTTCATGACTTTAATTTGGGATTTTTTAGATTGAAGCTTGATTTGCCTAAATTGATGTTGAATTGAATTTGTGCATTGTTGGATTTGTGAAATATTAATTAGATCAAAAATCCCCAAATCCTAAGCATGACTGAATATTACCCCTAGGTTGCTCATGGTGATTTTTTGAAAATTAGCAATTGGATATGTTAATTGGCATGAAATGTATGATAGATTTTGATTTAATTGGATTGAAATCAAATTGTGTGATAATTTCCTTGCCAAAACCGTGAGTATGATGCATGTTATAAGATTGATTTTGCTTCAATTTGTGTTGGACATGAATTGGAAATGTAGAGCATGATTAATTGAATTAATTAGTGTTTTGGAAGCATTAGATTAATTAATTAATTATGGTAATTACACTTGAATTGAATTAATTTGTAATTTTGAATAATGAGTTAATTTAATTTATTGTATTTTGGCTTAATGGGCTTGGTTGGGCCAAGTTTGGTTTATGATAATTGGTTCGATCCAATTGGGCCTAAAACCATTTCCATAAAGTCCAAATATGATAATTAGGCCTTTAAAATTTTAATTTGGCCTAATGGGCCTAAATTGATTTTTGGCATAGGGTGATTCCTAATTGGGCATTGGCATCTTGGGTTTGACCCATAATTGCCAAAACCCATGCCTAAAGAAATTATTAAAAGCCCATTGGACTTTAATTGAATAGTATTGGATACTAATTGGGCCTTTGAGGCCCATTAAGATTGGATTTGGAATCCAAGTCTAAAAGGCACCATTGAAAGTGTAATTATTTAATTTGTAATTAAATATGAATTGGTATTGAATACAATTTAAATTGGATTTAAAAAGTCTAGTTCGATATAATTTAAGAATACGTACTTTGAGTATTTATTCTTAAATGAGTTGGACTCGCGCAATCAAATCGTTGTTTGAACATTGGATGGTCACTAATCAAAGATTAATTAATTGGATTAGATTGATTGATAACATGCTTTGTGTTAATACTTGGATGTATGTATGAATAATGTATATCAGATGGATATTAGAAGGGTGAGGGAAATTTTGGAAATTGTTGTAATAAATTTAGAATTTATTAAATTGGACTTGCGTGTCCAGCCTATTATCTCTATTCTCTTTGTATTTCTCTTCTCACCAATTCCCCTCAATGTAAATGAGGTTTCTTTAGAATTAGAATTTATTAAATTGGACCTGCGTGTCCAGCCTATTATCTCTATTCTCTTTGTATTTCTCTTCTCAACAATTCTGCTTAATGTAAATGAGGTTTCTTTAGAAGTATTATGTAATTGGGTAGAAGTATGAATAGTGCTAGCGGGAGAGAGGAAAGTGAGAGATTTGTTCTAGGAACAAGTTTGTTGTATATTAATCCGCATATCATTATTACAACCCCTCCCGATTCCCGACGCTATTTGGGAAGATATACCCATGGATTTTATAACAGGACTACCCAAGTCCAAGGGCTTAGAGGTGATTATGGTGGTAGTAGACCGACTCTCCAAGTACACCCTGTTTTTTGGGCTGAGGCATCTTTACACGACCACAAGAGTGGCTGACATCTTCGCCCGAGATATAGAGCGGTTACATGGAATTCCAAAGTCTATAGTGAGTGATCGGGATCCGATTTTCTTAAGCAATTTCTGGGATGAGTTGTTTAAATTACAATGTACCCAGTTGAAAATGAGTTTGGCGTACCATCCGGAGACCGACGGGCAAACTGAAGTTCTAAACAGGTGTCTAGAGACGTATCTAAGGTGTTTTACTTCAGAACAGCCTAACCATTGGGCGGAGTGGCTCCATTGGGCCGAATATTGGTACAACACTATTTACCATAATTCTGTTGGCAAGACACCTTTTGAGTTAGTATATGGCCGACCACCTCCTAACTTGAGCAAGTTCATACATGGGGAAACATTGGTGGAGCCCGTAGCACAAGAGTTGTTGGAGAGGGATGAAGTGTTACGACAGCTTAAAGGGAACTTGTTGAGGGCTCAATATAGGATGCGACACTATGCCAATGTACATAGGAAGGATGTATCATACGCAGTAGGGGAATGGGTCTTTCTAAAATTACGACCGCATCGTCAACAATCAGTAGTCCGAAGAGTCAATACGAAACTCGCAACCAGGTTTTATGGACCGTTTAAAATTCTAAAAAATGTAGGAGAGGTTGCGTATAAGCTGCAGCTGCCAGAAGGGTCTAGAATTCATCCCGTCTTTCACGCTTCTCAGTTGAAAAGGGCAGTTGGACCAGTTACTGTTCAGGCCGAATTGCCTAGAGCCATAGAGGAGGAATCGAAAACCCAGTGGATACCGGAATCAATCCTGGCTCACCGTAACAAACGTAAGGGGGAGCAACAGGTCTCTTAGTGGCTGATTAAGTGGCAAAATCATCCATTAGAGGAATCTACCTGGGAAAGCCAAGAGGATATGCACCTCCAGTTCCCCGAATTTGCACTTGGGGGCAAGTCCAGTCTTTTGGAAGGGGGCATTGTTAGGGATCGTGACAATGGGAAGGAACCGGAATGGGCACATAAAGGGCTGGGCTCAGAGTCAACATTGGCAGGCAGCAAGGAGTTGCTAAATAGGCCAAATCCAGAACTGACCATCACAGCAGATGATCCCACTACAGCCTTAAATCATGAGAGGCCACCAATCCAGAAGGTATACCAAAGAAGGCAGGGGAGATGAGTACGTGGAGAAGGGGAACTAAGGACAGCTGGACAGTTGGTTGAGAAGAGCTGAGGTGGCCCAAATTAGTTAGGGAAAATATATGTTATATAGGAGGTAATCATGAGGGAAGAGGGGAATCGTTTTTGTTTTGTTATTTTGTTAAGGAGGGGTCTGGGCAGTACCTGCGGGTGTGAGCTGCTTGTTAGGATTGCCTGTTTGTTTGTTTGTTCTTTCTTATTTTTATCAGCACAATGTGTGTAATCTCTTCCATTTGCTTGTAGTTCTTGGGCAGTGGTAGAATATCTTAATGCAATAGTAATACATTTCCATTACTTGAATCCGATTACTGTGTGTTATATTTTCAACAAACAACAAATGTATCACCATCTTACAAGATGGGCATTGCTTAGCATCACGAAGTATTTCCTTCACACTGAGAAGCTCAATGATCATTTCACGTTCCCTTTGTTTTTGACCTTCCTTTAGTTGAGCTGAATTTTGGCACTCCTGACAAAAATAAGTTTAAGAGCATCAAATTCATGAATATATTGGAAAATATATAAGGCCTAAAAAAAGTTACTAAATCATGATTGAAGAAGCTGGTATGAAAGATCTCTGGAAATAATGCAATATTTTGGAAAATCAAACTAACGAATATTATGCCAAAAAGAGTTAACTGGAACGACATCAACCGTGCTAAATCCCCCTGATTTCAGAATTTGATGTTCCTAGGAATCATAAAACACAACATAAATAATTAGAAACATTAAGGGCTACTTAAATCCATTGTTTTAAAATTCGGCCAAAGGCACCGCAACGCAGCGACGGTGCGTTGAGGCGTCCGCCTCTGGCGTCTTTTCCAGTTTTCCCGTACCGCGGGGAGTGAAAATCAACAAATCCCCCCCCCCCCCCCCCAAAAAGAAAAATTATCTCACGAAGATCTCTATGGTTTAAGATTTCTCTCTCGCACGAAACTCTATCACTCTGGTTTCAAATTTCTCACGCCAAGGAGAAGATGAAATGAAGAAGAATAAATCACACCAAGTGGTCGTCACCAAAAATGAAGAAATGAAAGACGATGAAGTGACGTGGATACTGCTTTTTTCCATTTCTTTATTTATTTTTTATTAAAAAATTAATTATGTTCTAAATGTATGGTGTACAGCTGTTTCTAAATGTATTGTTAAGTGTGATGGATTAAAAATTACTGTATTGTAAATGTACAGTGCATAGCTATTTGTAAATGTATTGTAAAGTGTGATGGATTTAAAATTACTTCATTTATAATTCTTACATAAATTAATAAATTATTAATTATTTTTTTGTATTTTTTTTTGTAGGAAGTCAACTTTTGCTGCTAGATTTTGGGATTTTTGATGATATTTATATATCAATTTATATTATAAAAATAATGAAATTATTATTACTATTATCATATAATACATATATATATTTTATATATATTATATATATATATATATGCATGATCTCAATTCTAAACTATTTCTTTATATAATTTATAAGTTATTAATCACATTAATCAACATTAATTGTGATCTTAAAAAAAAAAATTATGGATGGTATCAAATTAATTTATTATTAATAATAAAATTATTTATTATAAATATTTAAATAAAAATAAATTATAAAAATATCCTTAGTTAAAATAATTATTTATTAATTTATTAAATGACAAAATATTTATAATAAATTTATTATTAATCAAAAATCATTATTCATCAAGTTACAAAAATTATTAATTTTTTTTGCGTTCACATTGAGGCACCTGCCTCGTGCCTCAAAAGCCGACCGCCTCAAGGCGTTATTTGTATTTTTAAACATTGCTTAAATGAGACTATCTTATGGAGTTATGGGTCTAAACACAATGTGAATTCCAAAGTGATATGACAAATGGTCAAATAACATACCCCTAACAAAAAGGCCAACAACAATTATAGATGACTAAATTAAGTAAACTTTTGAACTTCAATTTTGTGATTATATACACTGTACACCAGCATAAATTTATAAGAAAAAAATGGCACCATAGTGTATTGTAGTGAACTGTCTAGTAGCTTCACTATATAGGTATCAATTTCTGGTGCAATTAAATATGCTTCCCTGTTTTTCAATTAAAAAAATAGAATTATATTGTTTCGATTGCTTTTGTTACTTGATTAATGGTTATTTATTCAAAATTGGGAGAACATGCATAGGCATTTGTTCTTTCAAGAGGCTGGATGGAGCAGTCCTTTTCATCATCACCTACATGTGTGGACACCCTTTATCAAGCATAACCCCATCCTCACCCATCTAATATAAGAATGTATGTGGTGTCATTAACTGGTGCTTTTCAGAGTTGTACTGTCATTATACTAGTTCATTCAATAACATAGTAGACTTTACATCTTCTCGCTACCTACACCTACACGACTCTTTCCTTCTCTATTAACATCACCGTACACACCAATAGAAGCAAAAAGGATGCCAAAGACAAAAGAATAATAAAGATGCATGTACAATGTTTTACCTGCAAGATGCGAAGCTTTATCTCAGGTGTCATACATACTACGCTAACATGACGTCGCTATCTACAATGTGTACAGAAGCTATAGAAGCACTTAGAGCACTGTGCATGCTGTTCTTCATCCTCAATACAAGGTGTTTCACATCTTGGGCAATATGCAATATCAGACATTGACTCGAGCATTTTCTGTAACATTAAGGACTCCCAGCGTTCGAACTCCTCATCACAAAGTAACTTTTTCAACAAACTAGAAGGAACCGTGCCTCCACATTTTGTATCTGGGCATTGGAGCTTGCTTATGGTGCCTTCAGATATATGTATTTCCGAATAAGTCTTCATTCACTTCCAGCAAAAGAAATGATGGCATGGCCGTCTAACAAAGTCAGTACCTGGCAAGATATGAGAACTAATCAGCAAAATGGTTAACAAAGATTACGACTACAAAAGAAAATGCAGTGCCTGAAGCATTTAGAGATCCTCTAAAAATCTACTGATATAGAAATGAGGCACTACGATCCTACATCCACCACAACACTCCTGTAGTGATAGTCACTTCAACATTGTCAATAGATATACCAGAGAGAACTTCCACGATTCAATCAAATGTTTACAAAACTTTAGTGAAAAGCAGACATGCAGATAAAGCATAGAACAAAGCTCTAAGTTTTATATAAGCAGGAAGGAAGAATGTTTTCCCAACAATAAATTTATAAAAATGCAGAATTCAGAAAGGATATTCAAAATTCCAGAAAGCTCCTGGAGACTACCAGAAACACCAAAGATTTTTTTACTTCATAATCCCCAACAGTAATTACCTGCAAACTTATGAAACAGATGCAGCATTCATGAAAGCTTTTGAGAAAGTTCTCACGGCACCTCTCGTCATTGTAACTCCTAATTGAAAGATTATCAACATCAGGAGAGACGCTACCTGAGATTGCACGTCTATCTCCAGTATGTGCAATGCCATAAGGACCAAGCATTATTTCCTTGTTGAACCGAAGATATGAAAGAGAGGAATTCTGTAGCCACTCTGTCCATCGATATATAACTTCTTGCCCAGGTTGGTCATTCCATATTGATTCCAGCATAGAGCAAAGATTGGAAATCTTAGGGGAATTCAACCATTGAACAGAGATCGTAAAACAAGGAGGGAGATGGCTTAGGAATGGTTTAGGCAATAAGAACTCAAATCATCAGCACAATGTGGGATCTCAAATCAAAACCCAATTGATCAGAGCAAAACAAAGAATACCCAAAAGCTAAAACAAACCAAATTACCAATGAATTTGTTAGCAATGAAATTGAGAGGAGAAACGAAGAGCTCACTTGGTGAGAGATTGTTCACGACTTCACTGAGAGAGTGATGAATCTGTGACTGGGACTTTGAGAGAGTGAAAGAGACGATCAGAGTTGAGAACAAGATGGTCCAGTGTTGAGAGTCGTGAGAACAAGATGGTGTGGAGCTTGTACTTTGAGAACTCGAGAGAGGGATGGCGTTGTCTATGCGTTAGGGAAATTAGGGTTTTCAGATTCTATTTTTCAATTGTGTACTGTGAGTGTATACTGATAGATTTAAAATGTATTTTTGTAATTTGATTTTAAAATAAAGGATAGTTTTGTAATTAATTATATAAAGTGTGGTCAGGATAGTTTTGTAATTAATTATATAAAGTGCAGTCCAATGATATTTGGTTCAAACTTAAACATTTGGTATAAATAGGTTGATATTTCGAATTTAGATGGTGCAATTCATGAATTTAATTTCAATTATTATTGTTACTATAGTATTAGAGATTTTTTACACTAAATTTATTGATACCATAATATTAATAATTTCTGATAGTTTTCAAAAAAAAAATGGAAAATTGTGCATTTGTTTGCTTTTACGGACACTTTTTGAAAAGTGTCAGTAAATGCTATTTTTGGTGTAGTGGATTCATATTGATATGTGTATACGATACCATGGATTGACACTAGAGCAAGTGAGAGAAATTGTTGGTGTTGGTGCTCTGAGCCTAAATCCGTATTGTATTTATGACAAGTTCATGAAAACGAGCAATCACTTTTTCTATAATATTACTCATTTAATGGTAACACATATTGTCTCTTATATACATATTCGATCTAATTTAAATTAGATTGAAACTAGTTGAGGTTTAGTGATGTATATATTAGATAAAGACCCGATAATATGCAGTAGTTATACAGTTACAACGAGATTTGTAATTGATAATGGGAAGTGTGACTACTTGTGGTATATTCTCAAATAAAGTTCTTGAAAGATTTGCTGACACCGATCAGTTAGTAAAATCCATTGAGACCAGTACATGTCTTATATCAAGAATTGATTTGATGGTTTATCTCAATGAACCATGAGTCTTGGGAGACTCGTATAGACATGTAAGTGTTTATTTGATGAGCATTGAATGACTCACTGGAAGAATTCTATAATAGATGGCACACCAACGTCGACAAGAATCTTCCTGAGTGATCCTCCACACTTTGACAACAGTCACATCACCGGTCAATCTAGACCATACATTCTCCTGTTTATTGGATGTGATCTGATGCTAATGATATCCTGTGATATATTCAGAGAGGATATGTTAGTCCCGTTTAGGGGGTTTAGGCATCCACTTTGGGATCCTTTAAATCATTAGTCAAGGTATACTACATAAACTAGTTCCGAATATTTATTTTGAGACTCGAAATTATGTTGCGACACATATATGAATTGTACACTATAAAGATTGACATTTTCATCGATGTCTCCAGTATAGTTTGGATACTAATGACATAAGGATTATATGATATGCTTAGAACTCGACTTATACGGCTTAGCTCGGTTATTTATGGTCATCATAATTTGTGAGTGAGCAAATTATAGATACATAATATGTTCTGTGACAGATATATTTGAACCTAGAGAGTTTCACTAATAAAGTATACTCGTAGAGCACTAGAGCAATTACTTACGAATAATATGGATTATTCGTAACTTTACACATGTCGCGGTATTTTTATATCTAATGTGTATATGTATAAAATACATAATTTGATTAGATACACATTAGGTCCAATTGAATTTTGACACTTGTCAAATAAACAATGTTTAAAAATACAGATAACGCTTTGAGGCAGTCGGCCGTTGAGGCGCGAGGCAGACGCCTCGATCCAAAATCAGGAAAAAATAATAATAATAATATCAGCATAATAAAAACATCAACAATCCAAAATACATTTATTTATCCATCATTCATAGTATGTTTAAAAAATAATTGATAACTGATCCCTAAATATGTATCATTTGTGTCTAGCGGCATGAAACTTGGGTCAAAACCCCATCATCATCATATGGGTCATCCTCCAAAGAGCCTATTTCACTTGTATTGTCTTCATCCACTAATTATGGAGTTTTTCATTTCCCTAACAAATAACATAAAATCATATTATTTTTTAATTTGTATTATATAAGTGGTAATATTTGTAAAGATTAACTTATTTTGGTCTATGCTCCACTTTTGTGCAGGTGGTCTACTTCCACTCGGTTGTTCAATGGAAGTTTTCTCAAGAAAGCTTTCTTCAGCCACCCACTCATCATCAGAAGGCAACTCATCCTCAATCAAAAGATCATCATCTGATTGCAATGATTGTTTGTAATGTATTTTTGCTTCAATCTCATATTGTACATTATGTACACTAATGAGTTCAATTTCTCGGTGGATAATCTATTTCTCTTCTTTGTATGAATCTACAAAATATTTATTCAAATGATCATATTTTTGAAAGTTAAGTGTTCACAAGTTATTATTAGATCATACCATATTAAATGTACTCCAATTGCGTTCACACCCCGAGGATGAGCATGCTAGACTTAAAATCTTAATTGCTAAATACTGCAGTTGAGGAGTTTCATCGCCATATGCTTTCCACCAGTCAGCTATAATAAGATTGAATATACAATTTTACAATTCATATAATATCTTATAGTTAATAATAACACAAAAGTGATAATTCACATACCAGAACTACGTTTGAAGACGGTGTGTTTAGCCAGACTGAGGCCAAATAATCCTTGCTTATTTAGAAATGTATCCGCTTGTAAATCTTCCGAATATTGATCTTCAGGATCGGGCAACAGTTTGGCCATGCATAAAATAAACCCATGCCTAATCTTGGATGATTGGAATGAGGATTGTCTGCATATTGGATATGAGTATTCAAAAAATAGACAGCCGCATGCAATTTATGATGACTCCCATCTATCATCAATTATTTTCCAGATCTCCTTGTATGCACCAGCCTCATTTCCCAATTTGTTGATATCTCCCCTTTTGCTCTTTGTTAGTGTCCTAGACATGCCAAAGATCTCTAAGCGTGATTATTGTGTGAATATTACAAGATAAGTTGCGGAAATTACTTACATTGCTCGGTAGAGAAGTTTGAAATTTCTCCTCGGATGCAGAAGCTCTAAGCTCTCCTTTTGAGTTCCAAACTCTTGAGTGAGTTTCCCTATCACCTTCTTTTGACTCCCTATATGCTAGCAAGTTGAAATTTTGCAACAAAAATTTCATGGAGAGAAGAGAGGCTCACGGTTTTTGGCTTAGAAGAGAGAAGATGAAATAGTTGTTTTTGTTTTCCAAAAACATGTTTTAAAAGTTTTGTGTAAAGTTGACAAAAGGCTGTCTTTAAATGCCAACCACTTCCATCACTAATAGTGACTAGTGATGTAAGTGAAGTGGATCCCACCACTTTCAAATTCAAAATTTGATTGGCTTACACAACACACTTTGGGCCCGGGTTCGTTTAATCCGATTAAACGAATTTCTGTCGCTAAATAATTAAATCCAATTTAGTTAAATAATTATGCCTCGCAAAATTATTACGAAAGTCACTCGCGAATTAATTCCAAATTAATTCGTTCGCTTGAATTAAAATCCAATTTTAATTCCGTATTGAAATCCAATTTCAATTAATATATCTGATATATTATTTTAGCTCAATTAAATAAATTAAATAGAAAAATCCAATTTAACTATTAAATTTATTTTACCGATTAATTCCAAATTAATCACGTTCTCTCTTCTTCACGAATTAATCCCAGATTAATTCATGACGTAATTAATCCCAGATTAATTTTCTCTCTGATAATTAATCCCAGATTAATTCTTGCCGTAATTAATCCCAGATTAATTTTCTCTCTGATAATTAATCCCAGATTAATTCTTGCCGTAATTAATCCCAGATTAATTTTCTCTCTCATAATTAATCACAGATTAATTCTGCTCGAGTCAAATATCATCGGTGAATCTTTGGTAAGCGACCCAAGAGATCCCTGGATATGCTGGCAGTAAATACGGTCATCAGACTATCCGAACACGTGCGTACCCGATACCACATTCTTACTGATTTACTAGACATGGTTGGCTTCTAGCAAAACACCATGCCTACCCAATTCTCCAGAAATATATTCAACATGAATATATATAATCTGTATCAGGCGTAGTATATAATGTATTGCGTAATGTGATCCAGTATCAGATGTCACATGCTAGGCCTGGGGCTGGAATTGTGTCTGCCCCATACGAAGCATATATCAGATCACTATAAACTATTCTCTGTAATCGGATAATCATGACCTAGTCATACTATCCCGATAGTTGCAGCATTTAAGAG
>SKCR01044671.1:0-47884 GCA_019454045.1 Zanthoxylum bungeanum
AGAATGGCAACAAAAATTTCCCTAAAGTTACTCTTAAACCCTAGAAAAATTAATACTTCAAGCACAAAAATTAATCCTTAACACTTTAGGATTAATTCCATGTTTTTGATATCTTGTTGGGTAACTTTTTGGTGAGAGTTATGGCTTGAGTTTGGAGAGCAAAATAAAAAAAAATTCATTTCTTTTCTTGTTCTTGTTCGGCAGCAAAAGAGAGGAGTGAGGGAAACAAATTTTATTTTTATTAATCCTAATTAAAGAAAAACAAAACCAAACCATTTATTTAAACCATGGTACAAGAGAATCTTTTCCTTACACCACAAATTTCAAAAATTTAACTTAACCAAAGTTAAAAAAAAATATCTCACCAACCAAGTTAACTAAATTACAATTAAATGATTTTAATTACTTTAACTAAAAAATATTCAATATCATTAACTATAGTTACCTTAAATAATTAATACATTTATTTGTATAAACTAAGTAATTAATTTTGTATATTAATTTAACAATTAAATTAATTCACTAATTAATTACTAATTTTATGTAAATCAAATTTATATCCATTATACAATAAACTTATATCAACTCTTGATATAAAATTAATTAATTCAATTAAATTAATTCATCTCATGAATTATCGGATCAAACAATTTAATCCTAAAACCCAAAATACTTTGTCAACATTTGACGAAAGTCGCCCTAGTGCTCAACGAGTAAACTTAATATAGTGGAACTCTCTAGGCTCACGTTCGGTTGTTACTTATATATATATATATATATATATATAATATATATATATATATATCATATACATGTATACATATTCATGAAGCCCTGCCCACCTACAAATCATGACTAAAAACAACACGACACGTTGAACCATACAAGTTGAGGTTAAAACGTTAATGTATAGTCCTTTCGTCATTACCGTCTCCTATTGAATAAGGTTATAGTTTTACTGTCAAAACCTTATCTACTCAATATATAATAAACTTTCATAATTATATTCCATTAATAAATAATATATGCAAAACTCATTTTGAATATTATTTATAATGTTAAAGAAACAATTTCTTCAACGAACTTTCGGCCGAAAGATTTACGGAATATACTCTGAAAATTTCTGGAAACATAATCCAACCATATGGACTGAAGAATCCTCATATTAACACACACCGATCTTCGTGAGCATCGGTCTATACCTAACAGTCATCCAGAGGTTAGACCATAAAAGGTTTCTGACATACATGGTATCAGGCATAGAAGATCACTCACAAGATCACCGTGGTGTCTCAAGTCAAAGGACCACAATAACTACTCAACTCGAAAAGATAACTATTGACAGTTTTATGGAATATCTATAAGTCATCTTCTATGAGTTTGTTCGATATTCATTCCACTAATGAATATCCGCATTTTTATACGAACTTCCGCTAAGCTCATAGTCTGTTGAGACAAACCATATGTCCATTACATATATAGACAATGCACTAGTCTTACCAATATAATGACCGGCTCATGTTAATAGATCTAGACCAGGAATAATTTATATTCGAGAGAATGCGTGATATTTCTCAACACCATTTGCAACTCTTGCAACTATATCACCATATATTGTAACTCTCGGGTCTTTACTAATTTCATATAAGGTTCCGAGTGAAACTCGAAATCTCTAACTCTTAGAGTAATCTAACACTTAGATTTACAATATATAAATAAAAGTAAGAAATTACCATACAAATAAATAAATAATCATGATAAAGAAAATATTACATTACATAAATAATAAATATTCATACAAAAAAAAGAATGGCGCTCGATCACAATTTCCAACAGTATATTCATATCCTGCACGAAAATCGATTCAATGAATGAGAACACACGCTATTATTCTCAAGGCTAAACCCAAATTTCATTTTCCAAGTTCCTACGAGCTTACCACAACTATCCTATTGTTGGCCAGACGATTAAATGCATTAAGCATAGAGAATAATAAATAATTCAAGCAACACTCAATGAATAAAACGATGCACATTAAATTAAATAATGCACAGGATCCATTACAATCCTAAACTAATGAATTAGTTACACATATTTGTCATTAAACACAAATTATTTTTAGTACATAACAAAACATCATAAGAAATAAATTAAAGGAATAAAATAAGAATAAAATCGTTTTGATGAGATCATCTACTTCGATTTTCAGTGTGGATTGAGATTTGGTTCTTGCATTGCTCTGAGTGTTTTCTCTGCTTTTGAATCTCCAAAAGTATATTTTAGGTTTAGAATCAGACTTGAGCTTTTATAGGGGCTGCTGGGAGATTTCATTCTTAAGAAATTCGAGTTCTAATTGTTTTAGGAATCAGACCTATTGTCGCGATAATGGAAGACAGTGAGCATCATCAAATTTCAGGTTCTATTGTCGCGATAATGGGCTCTCGTTGGTGTGACAATGGTGGTCAGTGAGGATTTCACTTTTTCAATTTACGTTGGCGCGTCAATCAGGATTCGTAGTCACGCCAATGGGTATTTTAATGCGTTTTAGGCTAAAAAAATACTTCGTTTAGTCAATGATTTACACCCATGCTCATCCCATTGTATCTCAACCTATAAAAACACAATGAACTCCTCAAAATGCTCATAAAGCTCGCAATAACTCATAAAATGTAAGATATAAGGGCAATACATATAGATATATTGACCGCTCATCACACCCCAAAACTTAACATTTTGCTTGTCCTCGAGCAAAAATAAAAAGAAATAAAATAAAAATAAACAAACATAAGTAAATTAACTAAGCCATTTTTACAGGGAATCACGATTGCATTTAGCCTATACAGCAAGCCTTTAAATCTCTAGGCGACCCTAGTGGACAAGTTGTAATCTCATGAGGGCTTACAACGACGACACCCCCAAACGTCTATCAAGCAAACACATATGTAATAACATAAAAATGTAAAGAAGACAAATGAACAAACAAAATAGTCCTGGTACGTTATACATAATAATATTTTCAGATAATGCTTAGCAATGAAATCTAGAAACTTTCAAAGTGCTCGATTAAATTTAAATCCAAACTCTTGAATAAATTATATAAGTCAGACTCACAGTGTGTGTAAAGGCCTGTTCACAGCTCGACTCCTAATTAAGTTGACTTAGTGATTTCATCTTGAAATTTAAAGTCCGATGGGTCAAACCAACCTAAATATCTCGAAAAAAGCTCTATTTTGACTATTTACGCTTACTGTGGGCGTGGCTATATTATTTTAGTCTTTATTTTGACTCACACTACCTCTTAAGGTATATTTCTCCTTATTATGGTCATAATACTCGCTAATGGGTAGCTTCACGCTTAAAGGTTACATGTGGTACTTTTGTTTTTTCTATTAAGCCGTAACACACATCCTAAATATAACAGATAAAGACATATATCTAAGCAAATGGTCATTTATCGTCAAACAATTATATCGACTAGTCATTTAATCAACTAACTAGGTTTTTACTGCTAGAGACCCAGTTTTAAGTACATACGAGTCTAGCCTAAATCACCTATTCAAGGCATCATATAAAAGAAATTCAGACACTTATCATTTTCTAAAACTTTATACTAAGGCAAATAAACTTATCATTTGGACTTATGCTTCACTACCTACATCATTTTTTAAAACATGTATAACAAGTAAAACGCACACAAACCCACACAACAAATAAAACATACACACCCATAAACTTATCAATTATATTGTCCCCAATGTAACAAAATAAAGTAAATAAAAATAGAGAAGAGAACAAAACTACCGTGTGTGTGTATGTGGGGGGGGTCGCTCAGCCTAGATTTTGCATTGTAGTGTAGCTCGCTAAGACATGGGTTACGTCACACCACACACCTTGTTTAGCTTTTGGTCAAAAATTTAGCTAAGCAGACTATATGGGTTGTGACAGTACCTGCATAAATAAACATGTAAAAATCAATCACAAAATTCGACATAAAAGAAATAAAATTTAAACTAGAAAAATGAAAATAAATAGAGGAAAAATAAACAAAGGCATGAGTTTCCTCCCAGCTAGCGCTAAGTTTAACGTTTTTAGCCAGACGTAACCATCCAAATAGTTATAATGGCTTCAATTCTTGTGATGGACTTGGAGATGCATCCATCATACTCTCTAGCCTTTTTCCTTATGTGAGGTAGTACATATGTGGACTTTTCTGTAGTAGCATTTTTCCTTGATCTTCCACTCTTGCCCAAATTTGTTTGCCATTACTTTGAGCGTGATGATGCATTTATTGACTATTTTGGCACGCCTAAAGATTTTTATGGCTCTTTTAATTATAGTCTCGATAGAGTAGGGTTTGGTAGTTTTGGTTGGGTTATACCATGGTTGATCATGGTGTTAAGTTGATGGCACACCGTAGCTATACTTTAGTACTCTTCCAGTGTGTTTGCCTTGGTCTCCATACACTAATGCTTCATCAACCACCTTCTTTGTCTACAACTCCATATTCAACTCTCTTTTCCTTTCTACTATATCCATTAAGGCAATGCTCTCTTGACTTTCTTGATTTGTTTCATGGTCGAACACTTTGTTAACCAACTCTTTTCATTAACTTTGAAGGTGATGAGACATTTTTGTACATCAATTGTTATTCCCCCTATTACCAGAAATTGTCTTCCTAAAATGAATGGTATCTCTACATCCTCTTTAATTTTTAGAATAATGAAGTCCATAGTAATCTAAAAGTCCTATGCTTTCACCATCACATCTTCTATCTTTCCATTGGGCACCTTGATGGTTATATCAGCAAACTGCATGGATATAGAGGTTGGCTTCAGCTTATGATACCTCAATCTCTTTTCCAAAGGTAGAGGTATTAGATTGATCCTCGACCCTAAAACACATAGCGCATTTGACTCGCAGTCCGTAATAGTGCATGCTATGTTGAAGATTCCAAGATCATTGCATTTGGTTGTAGTCGTTCTTTGTAATATTATACTACAAACCCCTGTAAGCCCCTCTTCCTTAATAGTTTTGCACGCTTCTGAAGTTGTTGGTTTTTTTTTTATGCTCATTTGTATACTCATCTGGTTCTTTCTATGATATTATCCTAGTAGGGAATAAAGACTGTAGTTTATAATACATCAAACTTATTTTAGGTTATTGTTTCATTAGTTTGGAGTCTACATGTGTTTCTTCTACTTGTGCTTCCTTATTGTTTATTGTGATGGCATTGCAAAATCACTTCCATTATCTTCCGAGATTGCATTCTGTGTTACTTGAGAGAATTCTTTGTGGCCTCTGGTTTTGAATATTGGCTAGCTGTCTGATTTGGTTTTCCAATGTTCTCATGGACACTGTTTGACTCCGAAAAATGGTATCATACTTAGACTCTTGCTTCTTGAACATATATGCGATAATTTCCTCCAAGCTTGGATTTTTCTCATGCCATTGTCCATCACTTTACTAATGGCACCATGGGGGAACATTGTCTTTTCTATGGTTCTGTCCTTTGGTTGTTCTCCATGAAAAATTAAGGCGGTCCCCTAATCTATGGTTGTAGTTGTTGGATTTGGGGTTGTGTACTTGCTTGTTGAAGTTGTTAATATAATTTAAAGACTCAGCATATAGGGTGTACTGCTCTATATTCTGTCCTCCCCTATATCCCGCATATGTGGCTCATGTACTTTTCACAACATGTATACTGAAAAATTTAAGGCATTTGTAGATTCTTTCGATGTAACCATTTCCATCTATATTAACCTCCACATCATATACTATCATTATTTTTTTGAGGTAGCTTACTTCCATTGACTAGAAGGAGTTATCGATGGCCATCTCTTCCGGTGTGCCCAGGCTTCATTCTCATCTTTTTCCATCAGAGCACCTCCAGCAACTGCATTTACTATGGTTTTCATAATCCTAAAGAGCCCATTATAAAAGGTCTAGACTTGCAGCCATTTTGCAATCTCATGGTGGTGATATTTTCAAAGAAAATCCTTGTATCTCTCATGCCGTATAGAAAGACTCTGAATCATACTGCATGAATGACATGATATCATCCTGTAAATTCACTGTCTTGGCTGGGGGAAAGTACTTGGCTAAATATTTGGTGGCCAAATCTACTTAATTAGTGATTGATCCTGCTGGCAGTGAGTGGAGCATTCTTTTAGCTCTATCATTCAAGGAGTAGGGGAACACTCAAAGACGAAATGCCTCATATGTTCCTCTGTTGTAATTGAAGGTGTTGCAGACTTCCAAGAAGCTGCTTATGTGGGCATTAAGATCTTCAATCGGGCCACCCCCAAACTACACTGATTACCATATTATTTGGATATTGGTCTTGATGTCACAAGTGTTGGCCTGCATAGAAGATGTGACGATACTGTTGGACAATTATGACCCATAGCGTCACTATTTGTACAGATCATGGTGTTGTTGTACAAATTAACTATGTGACAAAGAAGATTGCTCTCTTATCATTTGTGATTAGATCACCATGATGTATAAATGATAGGAGGTCTCTGTGATTTGTTCCTAGATTGAGAAGATATGAGACAGTATCAGTCCACGAAGGATAAATCATTAAATATCCCTAGTCAGAGTATTATCGAGATTGGACATCGATAAATGCGTAAAAGACTAGTATTACACTTGTGCACGTTGTGAGGGCACAAACGACATAGTTCTCATATATTTGGGTATATGATACTCATGCAAGTGTAATAGGAGGTTGTGTTTTACCGATGGTATGGGAAACAGCTTCGCTCTGGATAGACCCTATCGGAATTCCATTAGTAGTATGACTATGTGTCTATGGAAGTCCGAAATCAGGGTAGGTGTATTTGATCTTAACCTGAGACTTGCACCGCTAATACTTGCGACAATCAATATACTTTGGTTTTGGTCGTCCAGGGCTTTAACAGGTTCTGTGTACGCCTCTTCTGGGTATATTGAGAATCGTAGTGTGTTGGGTGTGATGTCAGGACGGAAGTGTCACTCCAGTCATATGGAGATGATGATCACGTAGGGATACAGAACTGGTTCTCTAAAGGGTTGCAACCATCGGGATAATATGACTTGGTCATGATTATCCGATAATAAAGAGACTAGTTGTTTGTCATCCGATATATGCTTCGTACGGGGCAGAAACTGTACCAGCCCCAAGCCTTGCATGTGATCATCCGATACTGGATTGAGATACGCAATACTACGTATACTACGCCTGATATAGATCCTTATATTCCTGTAAGGATATTTCTGGAGAATTGGGTAGGCATGGCGCTTTGCTAGAAGCCAACCTTGTCTTGTAAATCGGTACAAACGTAGTACTAGGTACTTACGTGTTCGGATAGTCCGACGACCGAATTTACTGCCAACATATCCGGGGATCTCATGGGTCGCTTTCCGAAGATTCACCGATGACGTATGACTCGCACTTTAATTAATCTGGGATTAATTAGATGAGAGAGAAAATTAATCTGTGATTAATTGCGGAGATATTTTATCTGGGATAAAATATCAATTAAAGAGAGAAAACGATTAATTTGGAATTAATCGATAAATTAATATATTCGATATATTAAACGAAATTGGATTTCGACGCGGAATTAAAATTAGATTTTAATTCGGGCGAACGAGTTAATTTAGAATTAATTCGTTAGTGACGTGAATAGTGATTTCGCTAGGCATAATCATTTAATTGCGTCGCAACGGAAAATTCATTAATTTGGAATTAGCGAACCAGAGCCCGAGATTGTTTGCGAGCGCATTCGCATTTCGAATTCGAGTGCGACATGTAAGTCAAATCAAGCGTCAAATTGCTAGTCGCATCAAGCGTCAAATCATTAGTCACTTTGAGTGATGTGACAACTTATCACTTGATTGATTGAGTGATGTGACTTGATGTGAGTTGATGGAAAGCATTTATCGATTGACTTTTTGAAAGCAAAAAATAAGGAAATGAATTTGGAAATTCATTTAAGTGTATTAGATACACTTTCCACCAACCAACCACACAATTCTCTCTTCTCTTTCTTCTCTTCATCTCACGCCCACAAGGGTTGTTCTTGCTTCTGTTTTCTGCCCAGAAAACCGAGAGCAATGGGAAGCAAAAGTGTGGTGATTTTGTGGCAAAATCATCAAGAGCTAGCACTCCGAGAGACATGCGAAGGTGATAGGGAAGTCCACCCATGAGCTTGGAATCACCATGACAAAGCTTGGAGCTTGGAGGAGAACCAAAATGGCCGAATTTGGGGATGACAGAAACTGCCACTGCCGAGCTTGGAGGAGGCAGAAAGTAAAGTTTTGTTGTCCACCGCATCGCTCAACCGATCGATGTGAGTATTCTGTAACTTCGTCGTTTGTATTCGCACTTATTTCTTGCTTGTTATTCGATCCTCGGGACCGTAGAACCCCAACAGATACAAGATATAATTCCATCTATTATTGATATCGTCCTGTCCTGAATAGGAATTGGGTGTGCCATGTTAAGTGGTTTGGGTTGCTTGTTGTCCATGATGCATTATGGTTACCCTTTCAACTACCAAAAATGAAAGAAAAATAAAAGGCAGATAAAAATGAAAAAGGTGATGCTTAGTTAAGTAAATAGAGTACTTTACTCTAATATTAATACCGAAAAATAAAATAAGTCCTCAGCAATGGCGCCAAAACTTGGTCATAATTTTACACGCTTTGTAAGAATACGTATCGCTTAATTAATATAGTGAAAAAAGAGTCAGATATCGAACCCACAAGAACTTATTATTTATTTTATTAATTCCTAGAACTATACCTACTTTATTAAAACTAAACAAAGGGTTTAATGATTTTGGTTTGATTAACAGTGACTAACTAAAATCTAAAAAAGATGATAAATAAACTTTTGGAAAAACTTATGCGAGTAGAAACCTAGAGTTGCAACTTCACCTAAGCACGCAAACAATATTTATGCAATTTTCATTCAATTGAGTAATTATGATGGATTATTAACCGACAACGCTAAATTATCTATCAGCATCTTTCAATGGTCAGGTAGAAATGCTTAACTCAATTCAATTACCTATATTCTTATGATAATTAATTTGAGTCAAACTCATTAAGTTCAGGTTCTAATATTGGTTACGCATGCCCTACATATATATTCCTATCCTGCACGAAAATCGATTCAATGAATGCAAACACACGCTATTATTTCCTAGGCTAAACACAAATTCACTTTTCCAAGTTCTTAGGAGTTTACCACAACCATCATATTGTTGTCCAGACAATAAAATATATTAAGCAAAGAGAATAATAAATAACCCAAGCAACACTCGAAAGAATAAAAAGTTGCATATTAAATTAAATAATGCTCATGATCTATTACAACCCTAGACTATTGATATAGTTATATACATATTTATCATTAAGCACAAATAATTTATTAGTACACAACAAGACATCATAAGAAATAAACTGAAGGGATATAGGAAGAAAGAACTCATTTTCGTGAGATCATTTGCTTCAATCTTCAGTCTAGATTGAGATTTGGTTCTTGCATTTCTCTTGTTGAGATATATGCCCCAAAACTTCATATAATTTGAAAACGAAATTATATTTTTAAAATAAAAGATGCATTATTCATTTATCAATTATTTTGATTTAAATCACATGTTATAAATTGTATAGTTTACCCTTGATTACTTATGTGCCTTCAGGCTTAGTGTATGAGTGTCATAAACAAGAGGATTTAAGTCTGAAGTTAGTAATCTAAAATAGTCCATAGAGAGCAAACAAAACATGTATTTTTTTATGGTTTTTCTATAGCTGCGGTCCATTCTACAAATGTATGGCGACCTTGATCTGAGATCATCCATGTGGTGATATGAGAATAGAGACACCTTATATGATATGATCATATAGGACTAGATCCAGATATAAATAAATTTCTTATAGTATCTGTTAAATAAAGAAATTCATTTCAATATACTAAATGGTCATATATGGATTGATATGAATCCTAAATGTACTATGAAATCCTGCACAGGAGGCTATGCCTTTGATTTACAAAGGTGAGGTCGGTGTAGAAATCCCGACCAATAGCTACGTACTTTGGGGACATGGTTTGGTGTGTAGTTGGTGACGTTTACATAGATATGGAGTTCACTCCTTCTTGCGAGAAGTAGATGAGTATCTTCCTTAAGGGTTGATTCGGTACTTGAACGATTAGAGCGTTCAAGTCTTTCTATTACAAATACAAAGATTTATATTCATAATAGTTATGAATAAATCGTTCATTAGAGAATCAACGGTACTTAAGGTAAAATAATTATAGGGGTATAACATATATTTTGACCCAGCTTTAATTATGAGATACTCGTGAATGGTCAATATGTATGTAATGACTATATCGATGGACATCGATGTAGTTCGGCTTATTATTTATATATATACGACAACGAGAGTGCATTTTTAGATCTTTAGTGGAATAACCTAAAGTTAATAATTCAGAATATTTAATTAAAGAGTTTAATTAATATTATGAAATTATTGGAGCTCAAAACCGTAGGTCCATTTGGTCCCTCTACTAGCTCGATATACTGTAGCAAATTAAATATAATTGGATAGTTCAATTTTAAACTCACATATGTTATGATTATTAATATGATTAATAATACATTTGTCACACCTAAAACTATATATTAATTTTAATATATATTTTTCATAATAAATGATTATATGATAATTATTTATTTTAAATTTTTTTTATTAAATTACATTGTATAATTTAATAAAGATTTTGAATTAATAAGTTTCCAAAATATGTTTTGCAAACTCTTGATATGGAATGAAAGTTACATTCTTTTATTTAGTAACATGTTAAATGTCATTATGATGACATTTATCATCAAATATTTTATTGTTACAATATGGCCTATTAGCCTAATGGCCGAAATTTGCGAGGGGAGGGTAAGGGTTTTTGATTATTTTTTTAGACAACCTAAACCCTAGATATAAATAGGAAAAATGTTTTCTTTTTTACCACAATCTCATTCTAAGTGTAATATCCCGGGTTTTTTCGGAACAGTACACAAAAATTTTCAAATTAAAGTGAAAGATTTGGAAAGGGATGGTATTCGAAAATTAGACTTCATGTGTTGGAAACTAGGTGGGAATATTTTAAAGTGAAGTCTTATCGTGTTGGAAAACATGTGATTTCGAGAACCGGTTAAGCGATTTCTGATTTTATCATTATAAGCATAAATGTTTCTTGTTTCGGTTATAAAGATAGCAAACGAACTCCGATTGAGTTGAGTTTTGAATCATCAGACTTGTTTTTCCGAGACGAATAACTTTCATGTTGAACACTTTCCGAAATTTACATCAGAAGGGCTTCAAAAATAAGAAATTTCTAGAAAGTTCCATAATAGGTGCCTGATTGTATTTTTCGGGGAAATTTCAAAAACTTCACTATAAATACCCATTGTTTTCAGAAATTTCCAAAATGGAAAATCCTTGAAAAATCCGCCACATGCCCCCATCACCCCTAAAACATGTCCTTTGCATCGCTGGTCACGCCGGCAGCCTACCGGCCACTGCCAGTCGGCGAGACTAGCCAGGGGATGCGTCGGCCACCCCTCCACCTTATGGTGGCCGACGACAGCCCCCAGGTCAGCGAAAAATGACGGTAATGAGGTAGAAACACACGTGCTTGGGTTTCTCGATCCCAACTTGTCGCTTCGTTTCACGGCCCGAGCCAATTGCCAAATCAAAACTCTCGGAGAGTATTACAAGATGACAGTGACGATTCTTCTTATTCATGCTCGATTGCATGCGAAACGAGGGGGGAAGATTTGAATGAATAGTGACCCATGGTGAATAGTAGCTCCGATCGGAATTCCATCGATTCCAGCGCATTTGTTGAGATCGTTTGGAGTCCGTATATGGCCTCGAAATCTCGACTTGACTAGGACCTGGAGTGCTTGTGAAGCTAGGTAAGTAACCCATGCGATGATTACTTGAAAGTTGAAATATTTAGGTTAAGACGAAAATAAATAAGAGATGATACTGAGAAAGAAGTGCGAGACTATGTATGGTTAAGTAATCGACCACCACATGTATGGATTTTTGGTTATTGTTGTTGAGTGAGGAATGGACAAAACCGAGCGCAGCGGAACCCGTCCGAGATCAAATCCCGAGCGAATAATTTTTTTTTTTATAATTATCGGCAGTCCTAAAACAATGGGCAAATTTTTATTCAACTTATAATTTTCAAATACTTTAAAAATATTTTCCATGCATTAAAAATTACCATAAGCTAATTAAAAATTTTCAACACACTTTAATACATTTATCAACTTTTGATAAATCATTCAAGCATATACACAAATTAATTTCCAAAACTTAAGAATTAATCTAAGTATATACAACAATTTCCAACACTTGAAAAATTACTCCAAGCATACAAAAATTAATACATCAACTATATATTAATATTTCCAACACTTGAATGCTTCAAATCCTCACATACATGCTTCCAATTAATCCAACAAATCCACAACAAATTTTTCTCAACAATAATCATCAACAAATCAACAATAAAATGAACAATAAAATTTACAAATTAAATTTTATAAACAAGCTTTTAAGCCTTGCCAATTTGTTGAATCTTTGCCTCGAAGCTTTTCCAAATCCTCCAAGCTTTGAACTCCTTCAAACTCCACCAAATTGAGATTTCTCAAGAACAAGTTTTGGTGATCAAAAGGTGGTTTGATCACTCAAAAATGACAACCAAGATTTTCCCCAAAATCAACTCTTGAACCCTAGGAAAAATCAAGAAATTCAAGAACACAATTAATCCTTAACACTTAAAGATTAATTTCCATGGTCTTGATTATGATTTGGGTGATTTTTGGTGAGAGATTTGACATGAATTTTGAAAGAGCAAAAATTCAATTCCTTTCTCTTAAATTCGGCAAAGAGGCAGTAAGTGGAGAAAACGTAAAAAACATTTTTTTTTTGCTTTTTCTTTCTTTTCGGCAGAGACTACCAAAAGTGAAAGTCAAATTGCTTTTTTTTTTTTTTTTTTTTTGCTTTCTCTCTATGCATTCGGCTGCAGTGAGAGTAATAAGCAAGAAGCCAATTTTTTGTTTTTATAAATTAAAAGTAATGAAAAATAAAAAACAATCCAAGTATCAAACCATGGTTCAAGGGAATCTTTTCCCTACACCATATAATTCAAAAAGCAACTTAATCAAGGTTAAAATTAATCTCACCAACTTTAGTAACTAAGTTACCTTTATGAATCATTTAGTTACATTCAATTTGCTTTACCTTAGTTACTTTAACTAATTAAAAGCTTTATTTGTATAATCTAAGTAATTAATATTTTATATTAATTTAACAATTAAATTAATTCACAAAATAATTACTAATTTAATGTAAATTAAATTTACATTTATTAAACAATAAAATTATATCAACTCTTGATATAAAATTAATTAATTCAATTCATCTAATGAATTATCGGATTAAACAATTTAATCCTAAATACCCAAATATACTTTGTCAACATTTGACGAGAGGTCGCCCTAGTGCTCAACGAGTAAACTCAATATAATGGAACTCTCTAGGCTCACGTTCGGTTGTTACTTATCTATATACTTATATATCTCATATACTTGTATATATATATGCATGAAGGCCTGCCCACCTACAAATCATGACTAAAACAACACGACACGTCGAACCATACAAGTGGAGGTTAAAACGCTAATGTATAATCCCTTTTCTCATTACAGTTTCCAATTGAGTAAGGTTATAGTTATACTGTCAAAACCTTATCTACTCAATATATGAAACTTTTCATCCTTATATTCCATTAATAAATAATATATGCCAAACTCTTTTCAATATTATTTATAATGTCAAAGAAACAAATTCTTCGAAGTACTTTTGGCCAAAAGATTTCTGGAATATACTCTGAAAAATTTATGGGAACATAATCCAACTATATGGACTGACGAATCCTCATCTTAACACACACTGATCTTCGTGAGCATCGGTCTATACCTAACGGTCATCCAGAGGCCAGACCATGAAAGGTCTCTGACATGCATGGTATCAGGTATGGAGGATCACTCAAAAGACCACCGTGGTGTCTCAAGTCAAAGGACCACAATAACTACTCAACTCGAAAAGACAACTATTGACAGTTTTATGGAATATCTATTAGTCATCTTTTATGAGTTTGTTCAATACTCATTCAACTAATGAATATCTACATTTCTATACAAACTTCCGCTAAGCTCACAGTCTATTGAGACAAACCATATGTCCATTACATATATAGACAATGCACTAGTCTTACCAATATAGTGACCGACCCATGTCAATATATCTAGACCAGGAATAATTTATATTTGAGAGAATGCGTGATATTTCTCAACATCATTTGCAACTCTTGCAACTATATCACCATATGTTGTAACTCTCGGGTCTTTACTAAATTCATATAAGGTTCCGAGTGTAACTCGAAATCTCTAACTCTTTGAGTGATCTAACTCTTAGATTTACAATAGATAAATAAAAGTAAGAGTTTTACCATATAAATAAATAAATAACCATGATAAAATAAATATTATATTACATAAATATCAAATATTCATACAAAAAGTGAATGGTGCTCGATCACCATTTCCAACAATTGCTATGCTATAAAGTGAAGTAATTGACGAGCTCAATGTCTATATGCATGTATTTATGTATGTAAGTGTATGAATATGTAATGGCATGTATATGTATGCATAAATGAAAAAGTATATGTATAAGTATTGATACACATATTTGTATTGGTATATGATGATATGCCATGGATAATTTGTGTATGGTATATCGGTAAAAGAAATAAGTCATGTTTTCTAAATTTAGTTTGTACGTGTAGATGTGTGTTATTGGAATAAGTTTATTAATGACTAATGGAAGTTCGTGACTGATTGGATACGTATATGAATGGTGAATGTTGACTGATAAGTAAACAATATGATTGATCGATAAATGAAGAGATGTGAGGACTGTGAGAGATATGAGATTTGATTTCGTAATAAGGTGTATTTTCGTATGTTTGAAATATATGTATGTATATGAGTATTTGAATGATGTTTGGATTATTTGTCGTGTATGTGCTTATGTATGAAAAGTCGTGTGATGAGTTTATGTTATATGGTGTGAGTGCCTGTGTGTATGTTCGATTACATGATTCGCGGTGTAGTAGTCCAGCTGGTTAGAAATCTGTTCGGACGGAATTCATCTCATATATATTCTAAAATAGGTAATGAGTCTCGTACGAGCATTGTGTGTGTAAGCCAGCCGTATGTATGAGTTGTTGAATTTTGTGAACTTTGATGTATCGGTTGTCGTGTGTGCTTCATGGTTGGTTGCACGATGATTGTAAATGTCTCTGAGTGTATGTGTATGATAGAACTCGTGTTATGTATGGATCTTGTATGCTTATATAAAATGAATGTATAATTTGAAACCGATGAGAATATCAGAGGTTATAAATCGTGTTTGCCAAGTTGTAATAGTATGTACTTATATGTATAAGAATTAAGATATTGTATTTGCATGTATATAAGAGAAGTATGTTTCGAATTGAAAGAAGTGTGATTGTTTCATCGATTTGATGATATTTCAAAGATGCTTAATCGTAATAAAGTATAATAAGTCTGACTCCACATCACATATAATGGAAATGGATTCGATGTAAGACGACTTGTTTTTGATGTTTGGGTCGATGCTTTGTGTCATTTGGATGTCTAGCTAATAGATTGACATATATGTGAATATATAGATTTGAAAATTTATCATGGTAAAGTATAAAGGATAATAAAAATTAGTAAATCTAAACTTGTAACAATTTATTAATTCTGTTAATCTGTTGATATGTTTGGCTTGTTTGTTTATAGTAGCATGGTTATTTACCAAGTTTTTAAGACTCACACCAAACCAGTTTGCTAGTTTTGCAGGTTGGTTTCCAGATTGGTCAACCACAACAACTTTGGAAGTCATGCTTGAGACGCAGATCTCCCAAGCGGCAGTCACCCTCGTAAATGTCCTGGGATAAGCTTTAGAAGTGTAGGATTTGGGATTAATATTTTATTTGTCGTGCTGAACACGTTATTTCTAAATATTAAATAAATGTTTGATTTCTTATGATATTGTGGGTGGAACCCTTGAGTGTTGATGGATGATGTGGGCACATAGCCCTTAGGTAATAATTTTGATGGGTTGGTGTGGACCCGAGGTCCATTTTGAAATATGATGTTTATTTAAAGATCATTTTGATGCTGGACTGAGATCCGGGTTGTCCGATTTTAGGATACATATTACCAGATTTTCGTAAATTTAGAGGCTTATGGAGATGGGTCAATCCTATCTGCTGTCGGTAGCATCTTGCCTCTGGCGGGGTGTTACACTAAGAAACCCTATCCACTTTTATTCTTGATTTTTCTCTCAAAAGTTGAAATAAAAATAGTGAAGAACAAAAGGAAAACAAAATAAAAATTGGTGTGTGACCTTTTGAATCTCTAAAGGGTTTAGGGATTTATTTTTGAGAGTGAAGACCACTTTTCCCTTTGTTGGTTGCGAGTCATAGCACGGAAGGCCTTTTATAACTTGATACAAAATCCTATTTTCCATTGTTTATTGTACCATTCGGCAGTGAGCAGAAAAATTTGCTCATTGCCGCAATATTTAGCACTTATTAGTGCTTGGATTTTGGTTATGTGTTTGTGCAGAATTTTTGGGAATATTAAGGGCTGGTTTGTGAACATTTCGGGGCTGTTTCAGAGTGCTAAAAAAAATTATGAACTTCTGCAGAAAAATTACAAACAAACTCTATGTTTTTGTGAGTACAGTGAGCAATTTTCGGTGTTGCAAATGGCTGAAATTCACTGATGTTTTAGGGGCTGTTCGGTGTCGATAAAATCATCAAAAATAGAGTAAAACATTAACTATAAAGGTTGGACAATTTCGACAATTAAAGGGAAGGGCATACAAAGTTTTCAAGGTCGGTCCTGATGCCTAACACGCTTCCGCCGCGCAGGAAAATTATTCCCTATAATTGGCATTAGAGCGGGGTTGAAAAATGTTCTTAACCTTTCTTATTTTTATTAAAACTAAAACGAGAGAAAATAGCGCTCGCTACATACAACGATTGCTATATGCAGCTCACTGCATGCAACAGACACGGTTTTGCTGATTATTTTAAAAACAATTCCTTAAACACTTTGAAAAATACCCAAAAATAATTTTAACATCAAAACCAATATCATCATATATATATATATATATATATATATATATATTCTAAATAAATAAATAAATAAATATATATGTATGTATTTATTTGAATCAAAACATAAACTAAGTTAGAATCTCACAATGAAGTGACTCATGAACGATTATATGTCACTCAAAGGTGGTCAAATGATTCTAGAATGGTAGCCATAACTCCAAGCTTTTATATAGAGTTCCAAATTATAATTTTATTTTTCATTTCCAACATGAATATTTTGACCTAATTACAAGCATATTGTGTTTATGCTTCCAAAACATCCATACACAATTCATTAGCCTAATTTCGACATCAGGTTATGTTATTATGTATCAAATACACAATACATCTGATTACGCCCAAAAAGTACTTGCGGTTATCGCAGTATAGTTGGGGTGTCGATTCCTCAGAGAGATTGTTACAAGGAACTAGTTCACTTAAAGAAAACGTTAGCAATAACTTAATTGAAGAAAAAAAGATTTAATTGGTATGTAAAGTAAAAACTATGAAAAATACTTAAGAGTTGTCAGTAGAGAAAAGCAGTAAAGCATCGGGAATTCCTCTTGTATCAAATCCATATATTCAGTAATTGATTCCTTTATTACTCAATTGAAGGTTTCATATCCCAAACCAACAATCGGAAGATATTTCAATCAAAAACATATTAAATTCTAAGGTAATCGATGAATTATTTTCTCTATGTTAACAATACAATATGTTATCATTATGACCTATCTAATATAGATAATATACCCACATACAATACTGCAACAGAAGATTAACTAATAAAACAACATAACTAGTCACAATTGAGTTCCCTAATCACACATAGAAGAAGTATAACTATTCCTATATGCAAATTAGTAAAACACAATCTCTGGATTCATAATCAAAAGATAATTAAGAATAACAAATTATCAATTATATTAAACGTTGAAGAACATTCAAGAATCAAAAACATGAATATAAGAACTTAATTACAATAGTTCATCCTTAGCTCTGCCTAGGAGATTAGTTCTCTATAGAAGAAAGAGACATAGCCTGGATAGATTGCAGAAGCATCACGTTTCTTCTCTCTCAAATATGTGTTTTCAACTATTTTTTGTGTATTTCCTATCTTTTTTAGGTTTTGGACGAACTTGGGTTTATATAGGGAAGTCCTGGAGTCCTTATGCGTATAAAATACGACCTAATTAACCAGCTTATTGCTAGTCCCTAGCAATTCAAGCGCAAAATTAAAATAAGAACTAAACTAAATTAAAAATAAATAAAAACTATCTAAGCCACTTTCGTAGGGATCACAATTGCATTTAATGTATGCAATAAGCCTTTAAACCCCTAGGTGGCCCTAGTGGACGAGTTATAGTCTCGTGAGGGCTTACAGCGACGACACACACAAACGTCATTCAAAACATATGAAAAAATAACAAAATGAAATGGTCCCAATAGTTTCACATATTATTGTCTTCAAAGAATGCCTTGCAATGAAATCAGAGAACATTCAAAGTACTCAATGCAACTCAAATCCGAGTCCTTGAATAAATCATATAAGCCAGACTCACAGTATGTGTGTGTAAAGGTTCGTTCACAGCTTGACTCCTAAGTAAGCCAACTCAATGATTTTGTTTAAAAATTGGGATCCGAAGGGTCAAACCAACTTAGATATCTCAAATGTGCTATGTAATTGTCTTTCTATGCTAAGTATGGTATGGATTTTTTTCTTTTTCTTCCTTTTCTTTTTTTCAACTTTTTTTTCTTTTTTTTTTTCAACACACTTACCCTTTAAGGTAGCATTTCTCCTCATGGTGGTCCTAACACTCGCCCATGGGTAGCTTCACGTTTATCAATAATAGATTGTCTAATTTCTTCATTTCTTTTATTTTTTCTTTTTTCGTTCAAAACTTTCTCTGTTTTTTTTCTTTCTGTTTTTATTTTTAACCATACCATACATCATAACACTAGCAAATCAATATAGACATCTAAGCAAACGATCATTCATCGACATGTAATTTCTTCAACTAGTCACTTCGCTAACTACCTAGGTTTTCAATGCTACAAATATATAGTTAAGTGCTTACAAGTCTAACCTAGATCAACTACTCAAGTCATCAGATAAAAGTACATTAAAGAACTTATCATTTCTAAGATTTCATCCTAAAGCATACAATATTCATCATTAGACATATGTTTTACTAACAGGTATTATCGCTACATGTGTACACCCCCACACTTAAAACTTGCATTGTCCTCAATGTAAGATAAACATAAAAAAATAAGAGTGATGAACAACACCACCGTGTAAGGAGTTGATCAGGTCCCCGCTAGTAAGACTTTGGTTGCATGGGCTATGTGGGTTGTGCTAACACCTGCATAAATACTCATGTAAATAATAAACATGCAATTAGCACACAATAAAATAAAACTAAAGTAAAGAAAATGATAAAATAAAATAAATAAAATAAATGCAGATGTAAGGGTGCCTCCCTACTAGCGTTAAGTTTAACGTCTTCAGCCAAACGCAATCACCCAAGTTTTCATGGTGGCTTCCATGTAGCGGACCATGTATTCCCATGTTCTTTCTTCTTTGTTATCCACTGGTCATTAAGACATGAAAAGGAATTTTTGTTTGATTGTGGCAGTTCATCCATGGATCCCGTAGGGGTCTACTGATGGTTACAATGTTAGGCTGCACATATGGTAAAATTGGCTTAACCCCCTTTTTAAATTTCCAGAGATCATCTTCAGGTGAGCACTAACTCTTCTTTTCCTCTTTTTATGGTTCTTTGGGATTAGCTCCAGTTCGGGAGGGCTGGATTCATGTTGTGTAGAGGCTGTTCCCAATGAGACTATATCTATCAGGTATGTATAATGACACTCATCATCATCTCGTGGTTGTTTCTCAACATAAAAGATATTCACCTCTAGTGTCATATTTCCAAATGATAACTTCATAAGACAGTTCCTGCAATTAATAAAGGCATTAGTTATAGCGAGAAAAGGTCTACCTAAGATGAGAGGCATTTTTGACTCAGTGTTAACCACAAATTGAGTGTCCAAAATCAGGAAATCAACAGGGTAGTAGAATTTATTAATTTGAAGTAAAACGTCCTCAACTACTCCCCGCGGTGTTCTGATCGAGTGATCAGCTAACTGTAAAACCACAAATGTAGGTTTAATCTCTCCAAGTCCTAGCTGTATATAGATAGAATATGGCATAATATTAACATTAACACCTAAATATAATAAAGCTTGACCAAACTCATATGTGCCATTGTGGCAAGTAATAGTGGGGCATCCTAGATCTTTGTATTTTGGTGGGGCCCTCTGGTCAATTACTGCACTTCCTTGCTCTGTCAAGAATGCAGTCTTCTTCACAAGATGCTTTCTCTTCATGGTGCATAATCCTTCAAAACCTTTGCATATGTAGGAACCTGTTTGATCACATGTAACACATGAAGGTTAATCTTTATTTGTTTTAAATGTTCTAGGAACTCACCATTAGGATCTGTAGCTCTAGCAATAGGCCTAAGAGCTTGAGGGAATGGTACCCGAACTGGGATATGTGGCACATGTTCCTCTTGAGGAATATTTGCACTACTATCTTTAGTGGCACCTATAATGTTGGAGGTGTCCTGCATCCCTACCTCTTTACCACTCATAGTGATTATGGCATTAACACCTTTTTACGTTGGATGCCTCATGATAAGCCTATGCCATGTGTTGCCCTTGTGGATTTGGTTGAGCTTGAGATGGAAACTTTCCTTGTTCTTGCACACTCAGGACATTAGTCAACTTAGAGACTTGTCTCTTAAACTCATTATTGTCTTCAACTACCTGAGCTATCAAGGACTCAAACCTTTGATTAGTTTTGCTCTAGGCCTATATAAATAAATGCACAGTGTTCTCTAAAGAATTTCTATGAATGGTAGGTGTGTGATACTGGGGGCAATGTAACCTTTAGGTTGTGGTGTCTGACTAGGCTGATGAGACTCTTATTTTCGACTAAAATTGGGATGGTTCCTTCAACTCGGACTATAAGTATCTGAATAAGGTGTATATGGATTCTTGTACATCCTTAAGGTATTGCATTATCGTCATAGGTTTCTCTCATCTCACCATATATAGGACACTCTTGGGCCATATGGTCAATCCCCTTACACACAAAACATACCCCTTAAGGTTCTAACTGGGCTATCGCATGCATAGTCTTGCTATCTTTGGCTTTTAAGACTCTTATCTCTATAGTTAATAGCTCAACATATGTTCTAAGACTATCCTATTCCCTAAAGTGGTGTATGCCTCCGCTAGAAGGAGTGTGACGTGTCCTATCAGTGCTATCCATGGCATTAGGTCCAGTCCAAGTGTGAGATTTCTCATCAGGGTCCTTTCAGATAAATTCACCATTGCACATTGTCTCAACGAATTGGCGTTCCCTAGGGGTTAGACCGTCATAAAAGTAACTCACTAAGCGCCAAATCTCATACCTATGGTGAGGACAACTAGCAAGCATCTCCTTAAACCTCTCCCAAGTTTGATAAAGGGTCTCACTGTCTTTCTGGGAGAAGATAGAGATCTGTCTTTTCAAGACATTAGTATTATGGTGTGGGAAGTATTTATTAAAGAATGCATGTGTCATCTCACCCCATGATCATATTGAACGAGGTCTCAAAGAATATAACCAGCTTTTAGCTCTATCCTTAAGGGCAAAAGGGAAAAACTTAAGTCTAATTGTGTCTGTAGTCCCAAACTGGTCATGGAAGGTTGCTACGACTTCTTTAAACTCTCTAATATGCACATAAGGGTTCTCATTCTCCAAACCATGAAAGGTTGGGAGATACTGTATCATTCCAGGTTTAAAGTTTATATGTGGTGCATTAGAAGGAAATATTATGCATGATGGTGTAGCTGTGCGAGTGGGATGGAGGTACTCCTCAAGAGTCCTAATGGGTGGTTTATCGTAGTCACTCATGTTGTGTGTGGTAGATGTACATGGTGTAGCAAAAAGGTTTTCAAATATATTTTCTGAATCTTACTCTTCCTCTTCAATTCTAACAAACCTACCAAACTGATCCCTAAGCCTAGGCAGACACTTAAACACAAATAAAATGAGAAACAAAAATAAAAGAATAAACTAAAAATCAAAACTAAAACTAAAACAGAAATAAAATAAATAAATAATAACTAAAAATTAAAATGGAACGAAGTTACGCTCTGCTGTTGACTAAGCAAACCTGTTCATTTTGCTTGTAAACCGTCTATTCGGCAACGGCGCCAGAATTTGATTACGCCTAAAAAGTACTTGCGGTTATCGCAGTATAGTTGGGGTGTCGATTCCTCAAAGAGATTGTTACAAGGAACTAGTTCACTTAAAAAAAATGTTAGCAATAACTTAATTGAAGAAAAAAAGATTTAATTGGTATGTAAAGTAAAAACTATGAAAAATACTTAAGAGTTGTCAGTAGAGAAAAGCAGTAAAGCGTCGGGAATCCCTATTGTATCAAATTCCTATATTCAGTAATTGATTCCTTTTATTACTCAATTGAAGGTTTCACATCCCAAACCAAAAATCGGAAGATATTTCAATCAAAAACATATTAAATTCTAAGGTAATCTATGAATTATTTTCTCTATGTTAATAATACACTATGTTATCGTTATGACCTATCTAATGTCAATAATATACCCACAGACAATACTACAACAGAAGATTAACTCATAAAACAACATAATCAGTCACAACTGGGTTTCCAATCACACATAGAAGAAGCATGACAATTCCTATATGCAAATTGGTAAAACACAATCTCTGGATTCATAATCAAAAGATAATAAGGAATAAGAAATCTTCAATTATATTAAACGTTGAAGAACATTCAAGAATAAAAAACATGAATATAAGAACTTAATTATAAGAGTTCATCCTTAGCTTTGCCTAGGAGATTAGTTCTCCATTGAAGAAAGAGACATAGCCTAGAGAGATTGCAGAAGCATCCTATTTCTTCTCTCTCAAATAAGTGTTTTCAACTCTTTGTTGCGTATTTCCTCTCTTTATTGGGTTTTGGATGAACTTGGGTTTATATAGGGAAGTCCTGGAGTCCTTATGCGCATAAAATACGACCTAATTAAGTTTCTAGGCATCTGCCAGGGCACCGTGGCACCAGAAAGTGGCATTGCGGTGCCCAACTTGCGGGATAAATGTATGTAAATGTTGGGAAGCGCCCGCAAGTGCGCAGCGGAAAATTAAAAATTATGATGATGCTATCCCTTTGCCCAAGACCCATTTATTTTGAACCGAAGACTCTAAAGTTTTAAGAGTAAACCACTGATTTTGAGGATCCTTAAGTCTAATTGACTAGAGGAACCTCGAGTTAAAAGTTTTGAGGTATTTGCCTAGGCTAGCACCAAGGGCAAAATATCTGTGCACTCAAGGCGTAGTCTTGCCGTTGAGTTTTGGCTTTGGTGTGTGCATCTTTGGAGGCCACACACTTGGGTGGTTCTTTGGAACGTGGAAAAGCTTGCTGAGTTCGAGAAAAGCTTGTGGATTGGAGGGAGGACTGGAGGAGTCTACGGTTCAAGTTAGTCCTTTTCTTTCTTTATTTTAATTAGAGTTCTTATGATAGTTAGCATGTTTAGGTTTATGTTTTTTGCATGTTTTATGAGTTTTATGCTTAGAATATATAGTAACATGCCTAGGCTTGTAGAATAATAAAAACAAATGGGTCTTGGGTAAAGGGAAAACGGCATCATAATTTTAATAATTTCAATTTTTCCGCTGCGCACTCTCGGCCGTTTCCCAACAGTGGTATCAACGTGCCGTTTTTGTTTTGATTAGTTCTCACTCGTTTGAACTCGAAATTGGGTGTTTAAAAGCTCGTTGGAAAGCTAACTCCCTTAACGTAATTTTAGGTACAAGTTTTGCATGATTTGGTTAAGATTTGACTTATGAAATTGCATTTAAAGTTCACGCGTCTGCAGAAAAACGTGAATAGTAAATTTATTTGAATAAAATAAAATGAAATATCATAATTAAATATTAATCAAAGTTATTTAATGCCTAAAATAATTCCAACATATTAAAACTCATATGCTTGATGATTCTAAGTATGATTAGAATTGACAGGATTATTTTAGGGTGCAAGCATCTAGAGACTTTCTAAGAAATAGATAGGGTATTGCTTATCCCTTAACTAATTAATTATTACGTGATGAACTTAGAGATTTATTACCTTTAAGGCTAATAAATATAAATCACTTGTTTATAATAAAAGACATTATAAAAGATACAAGTGGGTTGGGACCAAGGGGTTAAGAAAACTTTCCAAACTAAAGTTAATTTAACCAAAGGTGTTACTAGAGTTAGATAATGATTTGGTGTCTTCATTCATTCACTACCTTTTTATAGCCAAAAGGAAAAACTGTGAAGACATCTAGATAATCATTTACTCAAATCTTACCTTAAAGCATATTTAAAGTGTTGGACTAATTTGGAGGATCTATTGTTTATTCCTGTCACCAAGGCGATAAGAGCCTAAGAGGTAAGGGTATTTAAGAGATTTCGCTTCACCATCCCTCTGGGGATTTTTCAATGGAGGAATCCATTTGACAGCTATGCACTTAAACTTGCTAAAATCCTCAATAATAATTTAAGTCTAAAATTTTCCTCCCATTGTAAAGTATAGACCCAAAGGGCTTAAACCGTATTGGAAGGACTAGGCTTTACCAGACTGACCAATACCAATTTGTCCCTAAATCATACTATTGACAATGGTTTGACTTTTCTGAGTCATAAGACGCAGCGACCCTTAGGCGTGGTTTTATAACTTAGTGGCAAAGATTGGGTGTCCACAAGGACTAGCATAAGCTATGACATGTTTGATTGCCCAACCCAATGATCAATGAATTGTGATTTATATCATAAATTGGTTGGGAACCTACCTAATTATCATATTTTATAACGACCGGCCCTAGTCGGAGTTATGAAAAGATGATAATGGGATCCTTGCCCACAAAAAAATCCATCATATTGGGGTTGATGCGATTTTCTTAAAATTTTAATACAATTGAGTGAGATCAAATTCATAAAATTAAAAGCCAATGTTATTATGAAACATTAATGAAAACATATTCCTAATTTTAACATTCACTCTTAACATGTGGGTTAAAATATTTCACAAACATTCAAATGGCAAACAGAGTATCACTTCGTTCCATCATTGATGAGCATAAGCTCAAAGGGGACAACTACAATAACTGGTTTAGAAACCTTAAAATTGTCTTACGATAAGAAAAGATTTTCTATGTTCTTGAAAGACCATTTCCCCATGAACCCGCAGAAGATGCTGACCAAAATACATTTGATACTTGGAAGAAACACGTCGATGATGATGAGCAAGCAGTTTGCATAATCCTTGGCTCTATGTCGGACGAACTTCAGAAAGCTCACGAAGATATGGATGCTCAAACCATCATCTTTCACTTGAAGGAGTTATATGCAACTTCCGTTCATACCGTGAGATTCCAAGTGTCATGTGCCTTATTCCAAACAAGGTATAAGGAAAGATCTGTTAGTGGACATGTGCTTAAGATGATTGGTCACATTGAAAAATTGGCAAACCTCGGGTTCATCATGGATCATGAGATATGTCAGGATCTAATTCTTCAGTCCTTACCAAAAGAATTCTCTAACTTTATTATGCAGTTTCATCTGTCTGATAAAGAAGCTACTTTAACAGAATTGCATAATCTGATAAAGCAATCAGATAAGGACTTGAAACCGGAGCTTAAAAACTCCGTCATGCTTAAGGGTACGGACCTGAAGCCACGAAGCCCAAAGAAAAATAAGGGCAAAGCCAAGGCTCCAGATCACCTAAAGCCCAATGGTAAGGTGGAGAAGAAAAAGGGAAAAAGGGAAATGTTTCTTTTGTGGAAAGAATGGTCATTGGAAGAAAAACTGCAGATCATTGAAAGCCAAGGAAGCTAGGGAAGCCCAAGAGGCCAAGAAGCCCAATGCTTCAGGTATATTGTAAATGATTGAACTATATTCTTAAAACTCTGAACCTTCTGCTTGGGTGCTTGACACCGGTTGTGGGACTCACTTGTGTAACAATGTGCAGGGCCTGAGAAACAGTAGGAGACTCCGTCATGGGGAGGTTGACTTACCCATGGGTAATGGAGCAAAACTGGCTGCATTGTGCGTGGGGACTTTTTCATTAGTTTTGCCGAATGGTTTAGTTTTAGACTTAGAAGATTATGTTTATGTATCTTCTCTAGTAAAGAACATCATTTCAATTTCTTCTTTATGTAATAAAGGCTTGTTATGCCTAATAAGTTGTAATGAATGTTCTATTTATTTCAATGAAATAAAATATGGAGATGGTATTTTGAATAATGGTATCTATGTCTTACAAACTAATAAAGAATGTTCAACCTCTAATATATACAACGTTAACTCGAATAATCTTAATGAATCACTTCTATGGCACAGTCGCTTAGGTCATATCAATGACAAGATTAACTAAGCTACATAAGGATGGGTATTTCAGACCCTTCAAAGATAAACCTTATGGAACTTGAGAGTCTTGTTTACTTGTAAAATGACCAAATTACCCTTCAAAGGTAAATGACAGCGTGCAGCGGAGACATTAGAACTCATACACTCTGATGTATGAGGACCAATGTCAGTCACCTCTAGAGGTGGATTCTCCTACTTCATTACCTTTATCGATGATCATTCGCGATATGGGTATGTGTACCTTATGCGGTACAAATCTGAAGCCTTTGAGAAATTCAAAGACTTCAAAGCTGAAGTAGAAAACCAGCTTAATAAAAGTATTAAGTCACTAAGGTCTGACCGAGGTGGTGAATACTTAAGCAACGAATTTCAAGATTACTTGAGAGAAAATGGCATTGTTTCCCAGTGGACTCCTCCGGGAACTCCACAGCATAATGGGGTCTCCGAAAGGAGAAATCGGACATTATTAGATATGGTCCGATAAATGATGCCAGACACGGATCTACCTCTTTCATTTTGAGATTTTCCTTTAGAAACTGCAACACTACTACTAATCCAAGTTCCTTCCAAGACTGTTAGTCAAACACCATATGAGTTATGGTATGGGAAACGTCCTAGTATTAGTTATCTAAGAGTTTGGGGATGTGACGTATATGTCAAGCTCACACAAACTAACAAATTGGATGATAGGGCAGTTAAATGTAAGTTTGTAGGATATGCCTTGAACTCAAGAGCATACGTGTTCTACGTCCCAAATGAACAAAGAATATTTGTCTCACGAAATGCTAAATTTCTAGAGAATGAATTCCTTCTCAAGAAATATAGTGGGAATAGACTTGACCTCGATGAGGTACGAGAAGAACAAACTAACATAGAACTAAACCCCAGACCCCTCAAAAGGGCAGCGACAGAATAACCACTAGGTTATGAACTTAGAAGGCCTGGTAGGGAAAGACATGAGCCTGAAAGATATGGTTTCCATATTGATGAGGAACATGATCAGGTCATTGATAATGACGATCCCACCAGTTATGACAAAGCAATGCATGACATTGATTCAGTCAAGTGGCTTGAGGCCATGAAATCCGAAATAGACTCTATGTATCAGAATCAAGTCTGAGACTTGGTAGATGCACCTGAAGGGATAAAACCCTTAGGCTGCAAGTGGATTTACAAGCGTAAAACTGATGCAGAAGGCAACATCCAAACCTATAAGGCTAGGTTGTTGGCGAAAGGTTATAGATAAATCCAAGGAATTGACTATGAGGAAACCTTCTCGCATGTTGCAATGATAAAGTCCATTCGAATTTTACTGGCACTAGCTGCACACTTTGATTATGAGATTTGGCAGATGGATGTCAAAACAGCTTTCCTTAATGGGAACCTCCTAGAGGAAGTCTATATGACACAACCTGAGGGGTTTACATCTAAGGATGATCATAATAAAGTATGCAAGCTTAAACGATCCACTTATGGACTCAAGCAAGCCTCCAGAAGTTGGAATATACGATTTGATGAGACAATCAAAGAATTTGACTTCATCAAAAATGTAGACGAGCCTTGTGTTTACAGGAAAAGCAGTGGGAGTGCTGTTGTATTTCTTGTATTATATGTCAATGACATATTAATCATCGGGAATGATATTCCCATGATGCAAGCCACCAAGCAATGGTTATCTTAGAATTTCTCCATGAAAGATTTGGGAGAAGCATCCTACATCGTCGGCATTAAGATCTACCGTGATAGATCTAAGAGGTTGTTAGGACTTTCTCAATCTACGTACATATATAAAGTTTTGAAAAGATTCAAAATAGAAGATTCCAAAAGAGGTAATTTACCTACTTGTCATGGAATCAAATTATCTAAGGAGCAATGTCCACATACTGCTTCAGATAGAGAGCGTACGAGTAGGATCCATTATGCTTCAGCAATAGGATCGATCATGTACGCCATGCTATGTACAAGACCTGATGTCTCTTATGCTCTTAGCATAACGAGCAGGTATCAGACAAATCCTAGTGAGCAATACTGGGCAGCTGTCAAAACAATCCTCAAGTATCTAAGAAGAACTAAGGATGTGTTTTTGACATACGAAGACTGTTCTGAGATGAAATTCATTGGTTACAGTGATGCGAGCTTTCAGACCGATAGGGATGACATCAGATCGCAAACAAGATATCTGTTTACTTTAAATGGCGGTGCTGTCAGTTGGAAAAGCTCAAAGTAGTCAACTACAGCGGACTCCCCACTGAAGCCGAGTATATTGCAGCATCTGAGGCAGCTAAAGAAACAGTCTGTATAAAGAAGTTCATCACGGAACTGGAAGTGCTTCCCGCGATAAAGAATGGCATCACGATGTACTGTGACAACACGTGCGCCATTGCTCAATCAAATGAACCAAGGTCCCACCAGAAATCCCAGCATGTACTCAGGCGATTTAATCTCATCTGGGAGATTGTTGAGAGAAAAGAAGTTATTATAGAGAAAATACCCACAGAAGATAATCTTGCAGATTCTCTGACTAAAGGGCTGACTCAACAAAAGCATGATAGGCACACCCGAGAGTATGGTGTCCAGATTCATACTAGTTGGCTATATTGCAAACAAAGATTGTTAGGGATATGCCCTATACCCAACTTGTGGATGGGCTATACGTACATGTATTTGTAATATTTTCATTAATTAATAAAATGACAATCTTTATTATACGTGGCTTACATAACTTATATGAATCATCAACACTGTAATAAAGCCCTTGGAGTAATAAGATGATGGCTTCCATGCCTTATGAGAATCAATACTCTTAAATGTTCATAGTCATAGTTTTGTGAATTATCTGGGCGTTCACAAAGCGGAGAGACTAACATGATGATATGATCCACCCTTAAGTGGGGTAGCTGATCTCATAGGCTCCTAGCGGAGATCCGTCCGCTTGGTGTATCACATGGATGCATGAGTTGCTCGTGTCCATCGAACTGACCGCTGAAAGTTTTCATAGGAGTGTTTATCCCATGTGTCTGTGAGAACTTTCATGTATCGATTATATGACTAGTCCTTAGACTTGAGGTCTTTACAATCTTATGTGTGGATCAAATAACTTTGACATTCTCCTTCCCCGGTTCAAAAGATCCGGTCATAAGGGTATGATTGGGTCATTTGTTGAAACACATGAAGTTTGTAAAGATACAACAGAGAATCGCCACTCTCTCGGATAATATTTTCTTATAAGAGTAGTATTCCAGTTCGCGGGTTGATATGTGTGATCAGTGCTTGAGACTGTGGCCACATCGGAAGAATCATGTGAGATTCTTGGGTTAGCACGATTTATGACACTATCAACATCATACCTTTGACCATATGGGTAGACATTTTCCGTACCCTAGGTCAATAGGTGGGGATACAGTGAGGCGAGGGACCGTATCATATGTAAATCGCATACAGAATGGGTATATATATCTTTCATTCTCATTTGGGGGCCTTGGCATATTACTATATGTCAACCTTGGTCATTGAAATCGAACGACCATCTGATCGGAGGATAATTTATGTTCGATTACATTATCACGATTCATTTCATGTCCAACTTGAGGGGAACCCAAAAGGTCACACACAACAAAGTCGAAATCAATGGTTAACAGTGCACAATACATATTTAACAGCATATATGATTGCTGTAGGAATTGTTCATAAATGGTTCAATATGTTTAATTATTGAACAGATCATTTATGAGGTTCCATAGTGGCTTAGGGATTGGTGAATGACGATAGGGGCACTTTGGGAATTGGAATAAATATATATATATATATATATATATATATATATATATACTATTCATGTGAATAGTACCGCGTGAATAGTACTACGTGAATAGTAATTTTTTTTTTTTTTGTTATTTTTGTTGAATTCCAATTCGGCCCAAACTCTTATTAGGGTTTTATAATCTCATTAAACCACTAAATTAAGTGAGCAACTCTTAATTATTTTATCCCACATCGGATTCTTAATTATTTTTGTTGTCTTTGGAGCACTATATAAACCCAAAGAATTCTTCACAAATTTTTGCACCAAACCTTTCAAATCTTGGGTTTATATAAGTGAGCAACTCTAAAGTTTTAAGAGTAAGCCACTGATTTTGAGGATCCTTAAGTCTAATTGACTAGAGGAACCTCGAGTTAAAAGTTTTGAGGTATTTGCCTAGGCTAGCACCAAGGGAAAAATACCCGTGCACTCAAGGCATAGTCTTGCCGTTGAGTTTTGGCTTTGGTGTGTGCATCTTTGGAGGACGCACACTTGGGTGGCTCTTTGGAATGTGGAAGAGTTTGCTGAGTTCGAGAAAAACTTGTAGATTGGAGGGAGGACTGGAGGAGTCTACGGTTCAAGTAAGTCATTTTCTTTCTTTATTTTAATTAGAGTTCTTATGATATTTAGCATGTTTAGGTTTATGTTCTTTGCATGTTTTATGAGTTTTATGCTTAGAATATATAGTAACATGCCTAGGCTTGTAGAATAATCAAAACAAATAGGTCTTGGGCAAAGGGAAAGTGGCATCATAATTTTAATAATTTCAATTTTCCGCTGCGCACTCGCGGCCGCTTCCCAACAATAGTAATAGGGTCAATACTTGATGCCTAATTGGATTTCAACGCCTTATTTGACAAACCAAATTTTTAGTGGTCGGTAACTACCAATCAATTTCTTCGGTCGAAATAAATATCGTCAGTATATATTTAATTTTTTATAATTTTATTTAAATTAATTGTATTTTGCCGACCAGATTATAATCGATCGGTAATAGTAATACACTACAGACCGAATATTTGGTCGGTAATTTAAATAAATTTACCGTCCTAATTACAGTTGATAATGCGTCAGTAAAAATATGATGTCATTTCTTGGCTCTATATTAGTCTTCAACGCCTTATTTATCGATCGAACATCGACAAAATAATGTGTCGGTAATTATTCAGTCGGTATTTGGTCAAATTTTTTTAAGTTTTAATGGGTCGGTATTCAGTCGGTATTTACCGACCAAACAAATTCGGTTGGTAATGTCGGTCGGTATTTCACCATTTTCTTATAGTGATTTTTTTTATTTTTACCCTTTATAGACAAATTTAATTTAAAGGGAATTATTATACTTAGTACAATAACAATGATTTTTTATTGTGTGCGATTTCCAAACTTGTAGATTTAGTTCTGTACATTTAATAATTATACACATGTTGTTGGAATTTTTTTAAATATTTATGATTTTCAAAATATTATTTTATATTGATACATCGATGTTCGGCCTGTATAAATATATGGAAATTCGCATCAAATAAATATTCCCAACAAAAATATGGTCTCCTGAATGGTTCTTTTGAACATGTTATATGGCGTTTGAATGGTCAATCCAAAGTATTTTAGGTCTACGAGTTAATAGGTTCATTCGAATGAAAATGCGATTTCCAGAAATCCATTATACATGGAACAAGTGTCTTTTGGTGAAAGAAATCATTATAGATGATTAAAATGTGCCTTATTATTTGAAATTATTAGTTTTCTATGAATACCTTATGTGATTTAGAGTTAAAGACAATTCAAAATTTTTATTTCTTTCTTTTCTCTTTGCATCACACAAATATAATCTATAAAGAGTATTTTTTGTTAGTTTTGATTTAATCACAAATCAATAATAATTTCGTTATATCATGAGAGAAATTTTCCATACAATTTCTTCATGATTTTATGATTAAACAACCAGATGGATAATTTTTTTTTTGAAAGGAAACAATTACATGCCAAGAATCATAATTGTCTTGTCTTAACCAAATTTAACTTCAACACCTGTAATATTTGTGACCACAATATGAGATTTTATTATTTCATATATTATTATTTTCTTAATTTTTAAAGAAGATTATTTAACTTTTTTGAAGTATAACAAAACGTAATCCCCTAGAGGTGTGGCTTGGTGGCAAGAGATTTAAGAATTGGTTGTCAAGTCTTGGGTTCGAGTTCTACATACATTATTTAATCAAAATCTTAATTAGTAATCATGCAACTCATGAAATTACAAACTCGAAAAAAAAAAAAAACTTGGAAATGTGTTGTTGAAGATAATGAACTTAATCAAGTCGAGATGTCTCTATTCTTAAGAACTTATTAGCCCCGCCACGGTGCTCTACGGTTTACTTGTGCTTAATGTTCTTCCAGGATAACTTGATTGCTTCTTGTTGAAGGGGCACTTTTTTCTTTAAGAACTTGAACTTGGATTAATGGTGGAAACTCTCAAACTCTAAACTTAAGTATGTAAGTATTAAACTAATTGAATGGATAACATGAATACCAATGCCTTTTTTATAGGCATGGTTGGGTGCTTTTGTCGGCACCATTTAGTTCAGGGTGTAACCTTTCTAAAAGTTATACCCATTCCTAACACCCTTTTAACTCTAGAGCCATATTCTTTCATATTTAGAGGACATGTCTATTCAACTTGTGTCTTTCCCATAAGAGACTTATAAAAGGGACATGCCTCTCCTACAGTTATAAATATTAGAGAATTTCCTACAATCCCCACAATTCTCTAAATATTAACACAGACACTTAAAAGAGTTTCTTTGAAATAAAACAACATCAGAATATGTAGCTTTCGCCTCTAACCTTTCCTAATGAATGCCAATCAGATTTACTTGGTAAACCAGTAACCCATAGTCTTGAACTATTCTACCGTTGGTGCAAACCAAGACAATAGCCATCATATAGTTTCACTTCGACCATTTTCCATTTTACGGTTGTGTTCAATTCAGCCATGAACATCAGTCATGGCTTTATCAAGTACTTTAGGGAATCCATCATTTATAATTACCATGGAAGCGACCTCACTTCTTACTTGAAATAGGTGATCTACTATGAAATGTGATGAGTGGTAATTATATCACTATTTCCCATTCATTTAACTTAATATTTTTTATAGTTTCTTGAATTTTATGAATATTTTGATGTGTTTTGTGTTATTTTGTAGATAAATAAAGTTTCAGGACATTCTGGAGGTGATTTGGGGCCAAAACACTGAAAAAGGACAAAAAGGGAAAAATGGTCATTTCGTGCGTCGCGACGCGCAAGCCCTTGGCGTCGCGATGCCTAACGTGCGCCGATCCATGCTAATGTGCGCCGGGTCCACGTGTCAGAATCTGAGAAGTTTGACTTTGCTAACATGCATCGTGCCACGTGTCACCATCACAGTTGATCTGCTAACGTGCGCTATGCCACGTGTCATCATCCTACGGTGCCGACAATCGCCATCGCCACGTGTCACCATGTGTCACTCCACATGTCAGCCACGTCATCATCTACATCACCAGTTGACCGAGTCAACGTGCCATGTCACAAGCCACGTCATCATCAGCCAATCGCAAAGTGCCACGTGTCGTAATTCTATGGTGCCGACAATCACTATCGCCACATCAGCGCCACGTCATTGCCACGTCAGCATAATCGTTGAGTTGCCAGCCGCCTTGCCATGTGTCACCTTATCACCTTATCCGAAATGGCACGTGTCAGATAAGAATCTGAAGCCGACGAACCAGAAGATGACACGTGTCGCATCGCGACGCGTAAAGCCTTGGAGTCACGAAGCGTGAGTCCTACCGGGGTCTATGAATAGAGCTCGAGGTTTCAGTTTTAGATGTACCTTCCTCTTTGAATTCTCTGATGTAAATATGGAGTTTTCTATCTAGTTTCTTTTAAATTTCAGTTTTGTAATTAATTTTAATTACGTTCTGTAATAATAGTAATTTACTTTCTTTACTTTTACAGTTTTTTCTATTCAACATGAGGAGGTAACTTCCCCTTGCTAGGGTGAAAGGTAATTCTGGTTTCAGCCTTAGACTTAATAGCCCACGATCTTCCTTGAGGATAGATAACCCTTTAATAGATTTTCCTACAGGATAGACATATACCTGTTGGGCGGGGGTAGCCATAATTGGAACTTAAACTTAATGAATCTAGATAATTTGGTTGACATAGACATATGGTTCAATTGGGTTAAACTGGGTATTTGCGTCTGACCATCGACATAGGCTTTTGCATAATTTCGTGTTCCAGGTTAGTAAACCGATTTATTACACAAACATGAAATAACCGCTTCATCTTTTAAAAGATATTGGAAAGATTCACAACCCTAGATAGTTTCCTAATATTGAATTTTCTTAAACCTACTTTCGTGCAATTTTTATTTACTTGTTTTTAAATTCAAAATCATCATCATTTCAAATCAATCAATCAACCTGTTAGATACTAGTAATCATTTGACCTCATAAAATTAATAAATTAGGTATTAAGTCCTCGTGGGATCGATACTTTTTATTCTACTTGAACGATACGTGCGCTTGCGTTATACGCGTGTAATAGCACCAGTCAAAAGGTAATATGTCTTTACCCCTATTAGGACTATTCTCCTAATATAGTGATCATTAAAAGCCTTAGCTTATACCAACCTTGATAGACAGTAATCTACATTATTATAGGAATGAGAGAAAGTATAGAACTCTACAGTGCTGGTTTTGAATTGCACAAAATTTCAGTTGTCCATTTTGAATCTAGATCTTGGGATCTCCAGTCAATTATGTTGGGTTTCCACAGTGACAATTCTTAATTTATAGACTTCAAGCCCATTTCCCTCAATGACTTCTCAACTTGCTCTCTAGGTAAATCTTTAGTAAGTGGATCATCTAGGTTTTCCTTCGACTTGACATAATCTATCGAAATTATGCCACTTGACAGCAGTAGCTTTATGGTATTTTGTCTTCGACGTATATATCGAGACTTACCATTATATATTGTATTTTGGGCTAACCGGTAGCCGATTGACTATCACAATGTATGCTTATAGCTGATACTAGTTTTGGCTAGATTAGAATATCCTATTAGAAATTTCAAAGCCATTCTGCTTCCTCCGCTGCTTTGTCTAATGCTATAAACTCAGACTCCATAGTAGACTGGGTAATATATGTTTGCCTTTAGGATTTCCATGATATGACTGCACCACTAAGTGTGAAAACAAATCCACTCGTGGATTTGGAATCCACTGTATCAGATATCCAGTTAGCATTACTGTATCCATCTAGAACAACTGGATATATCATATTATGGAGACCATATTTTGAAGTTTCTTTTAGATACCTCAAAACTCTTTTTATGGCTTTCCAGTGGTTATGTCCTGATTACTTGTATATCTACTAAGCCTATTTACAACTTGAGCGATATCATGTCGTGTTCAATTTATGAGATACATAAGAATTTTGATGATTCTCGAGTACTCCAATTATGATACACTTGAACAGGTATTCTTTGACAAATGAAGAGTTAGGTTCACATGAGTTCTAGCTATGTTTATATCTCATTTGTTATATTCTCAAGTATCTTCTTAATATGATGAGCTTGAGATAATATGTATCCCTCTGATATTCTGAAAATCTTAATTCATAGGATCGCATCAGCTACTCCTAAATCTTTCATGTCAAATTTGCTAGTCAATACTTTTTTGGTAGATTGAATCATCTCATGATTGCTGCCAATGATCAGCATATCGTCTATGTAGACACACATAATGACATATCATTTTTTAGTTGATTTAGTGTATACACACTTATCACACTCATTGATTTTGAATCCACTTGACAATATTTTTTTTGTCAAATTTCTCATGCCATTGTTTATGTGTTTGTTTTAATTTGTATAAGGATTTTTCAAGTTTATACACCTTGTGGTCTTGTCCAGAATATTAAAACCTTTTGATTTTTTTTTTATCTAAATCTCCTTATCCAATTTACCATTTAAAAATATCATCTTTACATCCATTTGATGTATTTCAAGACCAAATATAGCTGCTATAGCTATAAGTATTCGAATTGAAGTAATATAGGTCACTAGTGAATAGGTATAAAAGTAATCAAGGCCTTCTTTTTATCCATAACCTTTTATGAAAAGTCTTACCTTGTAATTATCTATTGATCCATATGGCTTCATCTTCCATTGAAAATCCATTTGTAGCCCAACGACTTACAACCTGGAGGAAGATCAACCAACTCCCAAGTATGGTTTTGAAGGATGGAATAAATCTTGTTATTTATAGCCTTTTTCTATAAAGGTGACGCCAATGAAGACATTGCTTCTTTATAACTTTGAGGCTAATTTTCTAACATGTATGTTAGTAAATCAGGTCCAAATGACTTTGATGTTCTTGTCCTTTTGCTACGTCTAGGTTCATTTTCCACAATATTTTCATGTTGATTTGATTCTTGGTTAACTTGATCCCTACTTGTAGCAGTATAAATTGTTCTTTTGAGAGACTTAGTTCTTTATTTTTCTTTTCAAGGAAATATCTCTTCAAAGAATGTTGTGTTCCTTGACTCAATTATCATATTTGGATTGATGTCAGGAATTTCAGATTTATGTATTAAGAATCGATGTGTGTTACTGTTGTGAGTATTTCCAATGAATACACAGTCAACAGTTTTTGGTCATATTCTCATCTTCTTAGGCTTAGGAACCATCACTTTAGCCAGACACCCCCACACTTTTAGATATTTATAAGAAGATATGTGACCTTTCCATAATTATTATGGCGTCATGTCCAATATTTTATGAGGTAACTTGTTCAGAACGTAGTTGGCGAAAAACAAGGCTTCCCCCATAAGTTCTGGGGTAAACCAGAGCTTGTCAACATGATATTCATCATTTCCTTCAATGTTTAGTTTTTTCATTTCGCAATCCTTTTTTGTTGAGGGGAATAAGGAGCAGTAGTTTCATGAATAATTTTATGATTATAACAATATTCACTGAACGGTGACACATATTCACCTCATATATCACTTCTGATTCTTTTTATTTTCTTTCCAAGTTGATTTTCAACTTTGTTCTTATATTATACAAAGTTCTCAACAGATTCATCTTTGCTTCTTAGCAAATACACATAACAGAATCTTCTGCTGTCATCGATAAAAGTGACAAAGTACTTTTTATCGCCTTTTCTTTGCACAATATTCATATCACACACGTCGGTGTGAATAAGTTCCAAGGGTTTAGAAATTTATTCTATGGAATGAAATGATGTTCTATTCATTTTTCCTTCAACACATGCTTTATATTTATGTTTGTAAATTTAGGTATAAGGTCCAAGTTAATTAATTTATACATTGTATCATAATTAACATGTCACAACCTACAATATCATATATTTTATGAGTCAATAATATAAGCAGAAGATGTAGCTTTATTATTATTAGCACTGTGTCGATTGACAGTCATTACATTGAACTTGAAAAGGCCCTCAGTGATGTATCTTTTTCCTACATAGACATCATTTTTGGTATTTTCAGAGACAAATACAAGCTTAAAGTCATTCTTGCTAAGGATTGAACCCAAAACTAAGTACTTCCGAATATGAGGAACTTCCAAAACATTCTTCAATGTAAGCTCCTTCCCGGATGTCATCTTCAGAACCACTGTGCCTTGTCTAACTATTCTGGAGGTAAACACATTTCTTATAGTCAGATGATCGCCACCAATAACCTTCTGGTAGGAAGAAAATATTTTGTTGTTATCATAATGTAACATCCCCCTCTAGAAGTTACTATCGGTAGGGAATATGCTGACCTATCCCCCTGAGCCTCTAACTATCTGACTGTGATAATCATTACTAAAGTCATTTCAAATATCTGACTCATGCATAAGGACCATTGCCCTGACTCAACAACATGAAATGCAACTCAATACTGATAATTATATTCCCAATAATAATTTCCTTTACAAATTTATTCATAAACATTTTAACTTCATACAATGACCGATGCAATACCAATGACTGTTACATGACCTCACTTTGACTCTGAGTGAACTCTCTCCTTTTGACTTGACTTGGTGGACTCAAACCATCTAGTGACTGCCATATGTATCCGTCCTCTCGAGCTTATCCTCGGTAAACTTGCAAAATAAAGAAACTGGGAGTGAGGGGTTAGATCGTTTGAATGATCTAGTGAGTGAACAGTTTAAAATAGAAACTAAAATGCTTTTTGGAAATCCATGATTCTAAAACCAAATTCATCTCTTCTGAAATCTCTTTCATTATCTGAAAATAATTTTCATTCTAGAAAACTTTTCTGAAAACTACTTTTGGTATGTAGATCTCTGAAATTCTCATAAAACAGTATCTTATGAAAACTCTTTCTTAAAACCATCTTTTCTGTAAGTCTGTCTTTAAAAATTCGTTTCTGAAAAATCTGTTTCTGAAAAATATGTATCTGAATGTCTGCTGAAAACCTGACGCATGAGGGTGTTATGTGTCGCCGTCCCCTCATACGTCTAACTGGTGGTCTTGGGGCGTTACATATCGCCGTCCCCCAAGCCACTGAACTAGAGCCAGAAGTGCTTATCCATGCTACTACATGTCCTTGAAACTAGGGTCTAGGTGAGTTACATATCGCCGTCCCTCTAGCCCTGAACTAGAATCTAGAGGCATCAATCATCCATAGTCCTAAACTACGTGTGTACACATTCTCTGTCCGTCAATTCCATAAGTTACATACTGAGGTGGGTTTTTCCCCTATGCCTCCAAAAATCATAAACTCAAGCTTTGAAAATCATTCTTTTTAAAAACATCATCATTCGTAAAAAAACTGTAGTAAAACTTTGGCTAACACCCTATATACGGAAAAGTAAGTCTCAAGTCAAAACAAATAAGTAAATTTCAACTTGAAAAGAAAGAGTCCACTCATAGATTTGGAGTCCAGCTAACATTGCTTCACTTTGCCGAAGGGATTTGCGATGATCTTTAATTAGTAAACTTGATTAGAATATAGGTCAAGGAATATATTTCGGAATTAGGCTAAGTTTATCCATTCAAGTACTTGCTATCACTACATGGCGTATCATGCTTGTGACTTGTCATAAGATGTATATATGTGTTGATACGAAACCCTTAGGTGGCCTCTAACATTTAAAATTTGATGTTAAATGAAATGAAGTTGTTTTTTCCTCCGTCGCGAAGCCGGGTCTGGCGTGTCGTGACTCACATGAAAACAGAACAAGATAAAGCGACGCTAAACTCTGAGCTTCGTGATGTTTAAACGATCATAGCTGAAACAAAGGCCTTCTCATTGTTAAGCGTCGCGACGCTATCCAATTGGCGTTGCAACGCTCGTCTGTTTCCAGACCCCAACATCAACTCTTCCATGTCTAGTTTTCCCAAATTCACTTCCCACACTTCCACACTACAACCTTTACACAAGCAACTCTTAAACTTCATCATTCACACTTCTTCTCCCAATAACCATTATGACTACAACCCTTTAATCTCATAAATCTTAACTTAAATCCATTATCTAGAATTTCCTAATTCTTGGGCATCCTTCACTAGAATCAATTTCTTAGTTTACTATCCACTTTAATGCAATTACTAACATGCTAAACACACTAATATAACATCATTTCTTCAAAACTCCATAATTCAAGTTTTTGGGTGAAGGTTTTCTTACCTTAATTCATTTGATTTCCTCCACCAAATAAGTCTTATAAGCTTGTCATTCATTTTCTTAGCTTGTTGTGGATTGGTTTGCATTGACTCTTCTTCAACGTTGTTAAGAAAATGATTCCCTGTTCTTCATTTTTTCTTCCTTCTTCCTCTCCCTCTTCTTACGTTTCTTCTCTCTCCAATATTTGAGATGTGTGAATAGTTACTCCTTTTATACTAGGGACTAAAGATTTTTATTGCTCTTCTTGATTAGTTTAGTCTTTTCTAGAGAAATCTAGAGACTTGAGAGATATTTTAGAATTATTGGACCATTTATAATTATTGGACCCAAGTGAGAAAGACCATGGGCTTGTGGATCAAAATAAAAATTTCTTTTTTTACTATTCATTCACGTCACTGTGCAAATATCCTGGATAAATGGACAAATTAGACCTAGTTCCCTTCAAAATTGGGAAAAAAACTCAACATAAAAGTAGTAGATCTTCGTCTTATGGTTCCTACAATATAAAATTTATAACAATCAGAGATCGTATGGAAATATTATGCTGAAATATTAAGGGCTGTTCGACATTCTTGGCTAAATTCGGTATCGAAACTGTGAAGAATTATCGATTACTCAAAAAGTAATTTTGTGAGCATGTACATGCTTGAACATGATTTACGTCATGTATCATACCTTCCATAGTTTAATAGTCGTCGGTCTCTGACAACGTACAAATCATTGGGATTACCGGATGTTATAAATTCTCTCCCCCTTAAATAAGATTCGTCCTCAAATCCCTTCTAATATTAAAATTCTTAGGTTCTTATTGGTCTGAAGATATCTGGTCTCTGCTACTTTCCTCTTCATTTACTTGTTTTCTGCTATTCTTCTCAAGAACTCAATACTATGACTTCTGGGAATATTTTATCTTAGTATATTGTATTCGATTCTTATAGCTGAAGCTTAATCCTTTGAAAGTCCATTTGGAACCTTTCTTACTCGTGAAAAATAAGTCCGTATACTATATCTTGTTTACATAGAGGTGTAAATCCTTCACGAAACTCTTTATACATAAATTCATCTACTTCTCATTCTACACTTTACGACATCCAAGAAATGTACTAGAAGCCCTCAACCTTTTATAATTTGAACTTAGGTTTCTTTCGAACTGATGCCCATGTGAATTACTTTTTTCTATCTTATACTCTATGACTGTCTTTTACATTATTTCCTTCTTTTCTTTAAGGATTTAATACATTTTTAAGACTTCTTAACGATCATTCTTTTTATTATTGCTTTACCCAAGAATATTTAACTTGTAAGGTCTGGACCAAATTGATACACACGTGTTAATATCATCGTATCCACAACTATACCAGTTGAATTATTAATCCTCAATAACCACACTTGGCCTATATGGGATATTTATACCAATTGATCACTAAAGAGTATATTTGTGCCTAAATCATATTGATGTCGTATGACTTCAATAAATATGTATCTGAATTCCTCACAGCTAGTGCCCTTACCTTTAAAATACTTGTGTCTCCTATGGTTAGGTTTCTTCTCATTCTACCCTAAATTTTGGGATAAGAATATATATGAGCAATTCTTGTTGCTATTTCAAATGATCATACTTGATATTCTTTTATCTCCACATACACGACCTAATCTTGGCATCCACTCTCATAACTTAAGTATTTAACTTTCTATTTTCTCCTTGCTAAGCTCCAATTGCTTATCAATTTAGTCTTCCAAGTTCTCTTGACTATGCTCATTTGCATGGCTTAAGGCTCCTTAGATCCTGGTCAACTGCTTATGCACTTCTACCTTACCATTATTATTTATTGATGCCTCCAATATTCAGGATACAAAGTATCTATATTAGGCTTAAGTGTATGTATACATCGTGCCAAAATCGTATTCCTTACGATTAACATGAATGCTAACGATTCATTTCTGTGTACTATTCATACTCTTCTCCTTACTTTTAAAATTTGTAGCTAGTATAATTCTGATTAACCATCCTTTTTCTCTGATTCAATCTCTTTGCCGGATTATATTCTAAGATATCCCATTTTTATTTATTTCCATGATATGATTTTATTAGGTATTATCCTGGTCTCGACAATATTTGTAAGATTGGTCTCATTTGCCCATTTTCGTTATACTTTAATAAATCTGTCTCAAATGACCTTAAGTATCAGCTTCTTGGTCCTTGTTATCTTTCCTCCAATCTATATTTAGTAGAATTTTGGTTTTATACTAGTATCTAAAGGCTCGCTGTTATGATTTCCCAATCTACTCTACTGTTATGTTCTATATCTGAAACCTATGTGGTCTATGTCTTTTTCTCCTTATCCGAAGGATATGATCTTTTACATGTCCTTCGTCAAGTCAAACACTTGTTCTTTTGTATACTATTATTACTTAACTACAACTTTCTTTCTTCATCGTTTCATTTAGATAGCTTATCTCCCAAATCCTTTATTTATATATCTTAAGGTTTTATATTTCGGTCTCCTTGTACTTACACATTTACTTGTTTATGGGAGTATCTTGAGGCGAATATCGATATCTTTCTTTGCTGTTGTTGTCAGACGAGGGTTGGGAGGGTGGGGATTGATCATTAAGCCTTTTTGGTTATGGTAATCTCACTAGCTACCCGTGCTTTAGTTGCACGTGCTGGTCATCTATAAGTCTATGACTTCCGTGTTTACATATATGGTGTTGGTTCCCACACAAAGGTATTTCTACTAGGTACGATCTGAATTTCCTACTTCAACTTTACTCTTGATCCGTTTTCCGACTATTGATCATACTACTTTTTATTGTGAACTTCCTCTAGAGTCATGCTTTCTAAAAACTCTATCGTGATGCCTCTGTACTTCTTCCTACTAGTCTATATTGCTTAACCGTCTTAATTCATTACTCTCTCTCAGAGTTCTACTATACTCTCTTTGTTATTCCTCCTTATGAAGTTTACTCTGTTACTTAGATTTCATTATTATCTCAGTTCCTTGAACTCCTTACGTCTTCACTACCCTGAGAACTCCATCAACTTCGATCGATTAGGACATCTCTACTAAATCTTTTGGTTCATGTGTTATTCTCCTACTAGTTCTTCCAACTCAATACAATGAGACACTTTATAAGTTATATACTATATTCTTGAGAGTCGCTCTCTCTGGTCCCTTTGCTTTTTTGAGCATTTACTCCCTTAAGAGCTTCCAATTCAACGATGACTTCTAGATTTGGCTCGGTTTACTGTGACTTCAAATTATTCTATCTCATATAGAACATTGCCATCTCATTATTCTTATTTATGTTCCGTTGAACTTATTGGTTCGACTATGTGGTCGTCTCGTAATCCGTCTATTCTGTCAAATATGTTTATTTACTGGTTCTTCTCCTTACTAAGCTCCAAGTGGAGTGGTGACTATATACATTCCATAGAGACCTGTGAATACGCATTTATGTTATTTACTTAAGCTTGGTGATGGTCTGGTTAGGTGTTTATATGCTTACTAGAGTAAGGGCTACTGAAAGGAAGAATTACTATTCGTTCTGTTGGGATCTACATCGATTACCCATATCGTTAAAGTTCCTCAACTTTTATCACTATTCCGAGGCCTCTATCTAGGTTATTGCCTTCGAGCTACTTTTTATATACTACTATATGTACTGAACTCTCTTGTCACTCTCTGTATCCTTCTTATTGTTTCCATATCCCATCTCTTGGCATTAAGTCATGTTACCGAGGCTAGTTGTGGTTCATTCTTCTGGGCTACTTCCTATATCTCTGCTCTCTGCTTTTTCTATACGCTACAACTTTGCTATCTAATCTTACTGTCCGTACTGGTACTTTTTACTAAATGCTGAGTGTCTCTAATCTCTTAGGTCTGATCTTTTAAACTTACACGAGTTTGTACTGACATTGGTATGATATATCGGTTCTCACTGGTACTACAAATTTGCCCATCTTGGCTTGGGTCGGGTTCTTATTTGTTTGATCTTAAAAGTCTCCTTGGTTTTTTCTGGGTAAACCATTCTTCCAAATTCACTACCTCTGTCTTAGAATATGGTGTTATGCGAACTAGGCTTCCGTACGGTTATCTTTTTCTATGCTGGCACAAACTAGGACAAGCATTTTACGTCTCTACGGATGTCGACGTTCCTTGTTCTGATATTCTATGTCTTGGTAGAGTCTATTACTCATATAAGATAGGTATGAGATAGACTCCTTCAAGACAATTTCTTCGACTGATATTACTGAGGGGTGAGAATCTGGGTAGCTTAGTGTCGTATCTATGTCGGGTTGTTTGGGGTAACGTAACTAATCATCTCCGCTTACGACCTTCATTTATTTTCTTGCGGGCCTGGGTTTGGGGATCTATAATCTCTTCATCCTTTTTGGCACCTCTTGTTTACTGAAACTCCCACGTCTAATTTTGATTTCTTGTTTCTTTTATCTTTCTGTCTATCCTTTGTTACTCGGGGAACTTGGCGTATCATGCTTGCGACTTGTCATAAAGTGTATATATGTGTTGATATGAAATCCTTATGGTGGCCTCTAACATTTAAAATTGGATGTGAAATGAAATGAAGTTGTTTCTGCCTCGCGTCGTATTGCCGGGTCTTGCACGTTGTGACACCTATAAAAATATAACCAGATAGAGAGCATGCTTTATTTCACACCTCGATGCTAAGCTCTGAGCGTCGCGACGCTCACACGAACAGAGCTGAAACAATGGCCTTCTCATTGTTAAGCATCGCGACACTATCCAGTTGGTGTCACGAGGCTCACCTGTTTCCAGGCCCCAACATCAACTATTCCATGTCTAGTTTGCCCGAATTCACTTCCCACACTTCAACACTACAATCTTTACACAAGCAACTCTTTAAACTTCATCATTCACACTTCTTATCCCAATTACCATTATCACTACAACCCTTTAATCTCATAAATCTTAACTTATACTCATTATCTAGAATTTCCTAATTCTTGGGCATCCTTCACTAAAATCAATTTCTTAGTTTACTATCCACTTTAATGCAATTACTAACATGCTAAACACACTAATATATCATCATTCCTTCAAAACTCCATAATTGAAGTTTTAGAGTAAAGGTTTTCTTACCTTAATTCATTTGATTTCCTCCACCAAATAAGTCTTCTAAGCTTGTCATTCCTTTTCTTAGCTTGTTATGGATTGGTTTGCATTGACTATTCTTCAACTTTTTTAAGAAAATGATTCCCTCTTCTTCCTTTCTTCTTCCTTCTTCCTCTCCCTCTTCTCAGTTTCTTCTCTTCTCTCCAATATTTGATATGTGTGAATAGTTCCTCCTTTTATACTAGGGGCTAATATTTTTTTTATTGCTCTTCTTGATTAGTTTAGTCTTTTCTAGAGAAATCTAGGGACTTGAAAGATATTTTAGAGTTATTGGACCATTTATAATTATTGGACCCAAGTGAGAAAGACTATGAGCTTGTGGATCAAAATGGAAATTTCTTTTTTTACTCTTCATTCACGTCAATGTACAAATATCCTGGGTAAATGGCCAAATTCGACCTAGTTCCCCTCAAAATTTGAAAACATATCCAATAAAAATTATAGATCTTTGTCTTAGCATTCTGACGATATATTATTTATAATAATAGGAGATCGTATGAAAAATTTATGCCTGAAATATTAAGGGCTATCCGAGTTGCATTCTTGGCTAAATTCCATATTGGAACAGCGAAAAATTATCGATTTCCCGAAAAGTAATTTTGTGAGCACGTACATGCTTGAACATGATTTGTATCATGTATTATACCTTCCATAATGTAATAGTCGTCGGTCTCTGACAACGTATAAATCGTCGGGATTGCCAGATGTTACAAATTCTCCTTTAAATAGGATTTGTCCTCGAATCCCTTCTAATATTAAACTTCTTAGGTTCTTCTTGGTTTGAAGATATCTGGTCTCTACTAATTTCCTCTTCCTTTACTTGCTTTCTGCTATTCTGCTCAAGAACTCGATACTATGATTTATGGGAATCTTTTAACTTGGTATACTCTATTCGATTCTTATAGCTGAAACTTAACCCTTTGAAAGTCCCTTTAGAACCTTTCTTACTCATGTGGAAATAAGGCCGTATACTATATCTTGTTTACTCCTGTGGAGATTTTTTGAATCAGGTTAAGCTCATTCGCCTTAGAGAGAAGAACACTCAAACCCTCCGCCACCAAAAGAAATTGGCATGGAGATAAGGGTCCCCTCTCCATAGGAAACTGAACTGTGGGGGAAACATTAACCAAAACAACCACCGAAACTCTGGAAATACATTGACTAATCCAACTAATCCAACGCTCCCCAAAACCCATTTCTCGCACGATAGAACTGATAAACTTCCAAGATACCGAATCAAAAGCTTTTTCAAAGTCTAACTTGAATAGGATACCATATTCCTTATGTTTCTTAACTCGATCTACCACTTCATTAGCGATAAGAATCCCATCCAGAATTTGATGACTTTTCAAAAAAGCCATTTGAGATGAATTAATGAGATGGCCTAAAACTTTCTTCAACCGATTGGCCAACAACTTAGATATGATTTTATAAAGGCTGCTAAGGAGTGGGATGGGACAAAATTCCTTTAGGTTAACATAATTATCCACTTTAGGAATGAGTGTAATAAAAGAATTATTAATGCCCAGTTGGAGTCTACCTGTGGAATAGAAACCTAACACCATAGAGAACTCATCATTACCCATAATGTCCCAAACCGTTTTAAAGAAGTTGAAATTGAACCCGTTCGGATCCATCAAACTCCCAAACCACCTCACCTCCCGAACTTCCTGTATGGAGAATGGCAATTCAAGTTGTTGAAATTGAACTTGTCCGTACCAGGGGCTATAATGTTATTATGCTCTACCCATAATCACTATTTCATTCAACTCAACAAAATCTATATTTTTTTAATAATATCTGTTCATGTCAACTTAATTCTTTTCTAATTTTATTTGATAAATGACAACACAATAAAATCTGTTTTCTCACGAGAAACTTCATGTTTCTCTCTCAAAAAAGAAAAACCTTGATCCAAAACAAAAGAGACCCTATTCAAAGGAAACCCATGGCTCACCATCCCGCATACTATTAACCTGTCGCTTTCTAAAATATGAACCCAATTACAACCTTATCGATCAATTATTCTGCTAATCCTCGTGAGCCACTTTTACAGAAAATAAATCATAAAATATTATTGAAATTCAATCACCATATGCAATAATAGCATTTTATCCTTTTATTCATCACGTGGGTTTTTAATATTAATTGTTGTAGTAATAAATTTAAATGCATGCATGCTTAAATGGATTTTAATTCTAGGTCAAAATATACAGCTACCAAATTCTTGCATGCCAACTTCATTAGAGTACATTAATTACTTTTGTGGTATGGCAACACTCAACAGCCCACAATTCTATGTTGCTGAAACAATATCCTCTCTGTTTTCATATCTGAGGGTCACTTTCTAACTTTCAAAACTGAGGATCTAATGTGTATGGGATAATA
>SKCR01044672.1:0-47810 GCA_019454045.1 Zanthoxylum bungeanum
AGCATGATTAATTGGATTAATTAGTGTTTTGGAAACAATAGATTAGTTGATTAATTATGTTAATTACACTTGAATTGAATTAACATGTAATTTGGAAAAATGTATTAATTTAATTATTGTAATTGGGCTTAATGGGCTTGATTGGGCCAAGATTGGTTTTGGACAATTGGGTTGGATCCAATTGGGCCTAAAACTATTTCCATAAAGTCCAAATATGACAATTGAGCCTTTAATAATTTAATTGGGCCCAATAGGCCAAAATTGATTTTGGGCAAAGGGTGATTCCTAATTGGGCCTTGGCATCTTGGGTTTGATCCATAATGGCCAAAGTTCATGCATAAAGAATTAATTAAAAGCTCATTGGACTTTAATTGAATAGTATTGGATACTAATTGGGCATTAGAGACCCATTAAGATTGGATTTGGAATCCAAGTCTAAAAGGCACTATTAAAAGTGTAGTTATTTAATTTGGAATTAAATAAGAATTAGTATTGGATACAATTTAAATTGGATTTAAAATTGTAGTTCGATATAATTCAAGAATACGTATTTTGAGTATTTATTCTTAAACGAGTTGGACTCGCGCAAATCAAATCGTTGTTTAAACATTGGATGGTCATTAATTCAAAGATTAATTAATTGGATTAGATTGATTGAATAACATGTTTTGTGTGAATACTTGGATGTATTGTATGAATAATGTATATGAGATGGATATTAGAAGGGTGAGGGCAATTTTGGAAATTGTTGTAATAAATTTAGAATTTATTAAATTGGACCTGCGTATCCAGCCTATTATCTCTTTTCTCACTGTATTTCTCTTCTCACTAATTCCCCTCAATGTAAATGAGTTTTCTTTATGTATTATGTAATTGGGTAGAAGTATGTAAAGTGCTAGCGGGAGAGAGGAAATGGAGAGATTTGTTCTAGGAACAAAGTTTGTTATATATCCATCCGTGTATCATTATTAATTTATTTCGCGCCTTATTATGCTTTTAGAATGCATGTTTAAGGGTGTATGATGAGACATAATCAAAGATAATAAATTGGTTGCCAATTACGTGAAAAACCCTCATCAAATATTAAGCGTTTTTCCTTCCATTGAGTGGTTCTCTCTCAAGATCCAAGATTGGTATTGGTTTGTTGGCCAAAGTCAAGATCAATGTCCATCGCGAATGTGTTTGAACCACGAAAGCTTTGTTCTATATCGTATGTCTTAGGCGATTGTGACTTGTTGGCCAAAGTCAATGTCACTTCTAGTTTATCAACGTGGATTACGAAGCTTTCCCACTGTCAATGGGTCCCGCTTAACTGGAATCATTAAGTTTATTGAGCCAAAGCCAAGGCTTAGTTGATTCAGAGGAAAAAGGTTAGGAAATATATTGGATATATTTACATATATTGGATATATGTTTCGGACTTGGAGGTCCACCTACCGGATCTAGGAATTGGATGGGATCCAATTGATCTTAGAGTTCTACCTAGTTAAGTTTCATACAGCTTGTTGGCCAAAGTCAAGGTTGTGTGTTATTTAACGGGATCCTAGCCCACTAGGAAACTAGATTTCTCGAGTACTCCACAGAGGGTTAGAGGGTCGCCGAAAAATAGTGGGAGGCTAGTATTAAATTTGTAATTTCGTTTAGATACTTTCCAACACGCGCTCTTTTATTTTATTTATCGTTGTTATAAATATATTAGTTGGACTAATATTTAATATTGCTTTCTTTGAACAGTTAGACTGTACAATACACTACTCCACTTGTAGTTGGTCATATAGTTGGACTATAGTAACCATTACATTTTGAGTGTACCCAAAATCCTTGATTGGATAGTTGGACTATTGCAATCGAGATGGCTGGAAAGATTATCGTCAAAGGACATAATCCTGGGTGAAAATGTCTTTAACGACGTAAATTTTCCAGATTAGGAAATGAATCTCAGGATAGTCCTGGGAGTTTAGAAGTTAATCTATTGGATAGAGAAACCTCTCGGGCCTTGAGCCTGGAGTTGAGAAAATAGTAGAGTATGAGCTTAGGAAGACTCATCATGATGATAACTTTAGTGCTCAATCTGTTATGCTTGCCGCAATGACTCCTTAATTTCGTCGTTATAACTAAGGATTAGATCTTTATACCATGATGTTGAAATCAAAGGATCTTCATATATCTAACCTTAGATCTTAAAAGTACGAATTGCAAAATAAGCTCTTTCGCTCGCGTATATTAGAGGGTACATCTGTCGAGCACTAGGTGTCGCAGATGATTGTTGACATTGAATAGCTAGGTTAGCTGGGCATTACCTACGAGGACGAGACTTCCATAGATTTGATCTTATAGTCTCTGCCCGAATGCTGGGGCGGGTTCATCATGAACCAAGTGAAAACTCTTGGAGAGTTAATGGCTATGCTCAATGAGCCTGAGCCATAGCTTGCAAAAGGGCAATAAGTGCAAGGCGCATCTTACTTCGACATCCCAAAAGGCCAAGGCTTGGCCGAAGGCTTCTAAGCTTGTGAAGAAAATGGCAAAGGCAAAATCGTCACAGTCTTCTGGGAAGACAAATGATATATCCCAACATGTCTGCCTAAACTGTGGCAAACGGGGTCACTGGAAGCGTGACTGTCGTATGGACAAGGCAGACATGAAGGATGTGAAGACGGTCAAGGCTCCGACTTCAAGTATGTTTGTTATAAACATGTCCACTACTAGTTTTAAAAATTGAATTTTTGATACTAGATGTGGTACATACATATGTACTGATGTGCGGGATCTGCTGATTAGTAGGAGACTGGCTTCAGATGAGATCTACCTAGGAGTCAGAAACGGGACGAGAGTCGTTGTTTTGCCTGTGGGAACCTAAGTTTTGGAACTGCCATTTGGGCAAGTACTTAAATTAGGAAACTGGTATAATGTACCTAGTTTGACTAGAAACATTATCTCTATATCTGGTTTAACCCGTTGCGGGTATACCTTTACGTTCCAGAACACTGGGTGTTTTTTTTATAAAGATGATATTGAGATATACATATTAGATGTGAATAACAGTATTTATATTTCGAATATAAATGAATCTCAAACATATAATATGACAAACAAAATGGCTTAAATTGAGTAAATCATATGAGACTTATTAGTGGCATTGTTGTCTAGGACACATTAACAAGACTCGTATATCCACACTTTCGAAGAGTGGATATTAGGACGGATTTTACCCTAATTCAAATTATATCTGTGAATCTTGTTCATTAGGCAAAGTGCCTAAAACGCCTTTTAGCGGTAAGGGTGTACGTGCCACCGAGCTGTTAGCCCTCGTTCAAGGTGACGTATATGAACCCATGTCTAGCCAGGTTAAAGGTGGATATCAATACTTCGTAACCTGTACGGATGTTGCATCGCATTATGGTTATGTGTGTATTATGAAACACAAGTTGGAAACATTTGATAAATTCAAAGAGTTTCGACACGAAGTAGAGAAAAACAGACCGATAAAAGTATTAAAACATTACAGTTGGACCGTGATGGAAAATACTTGTGCAATAAGTTTCTCAATTACTTAAAAGAGTATGGTATTCTTTCACAGCGGACTCCTCCCGGAACACCTCATTGAGTGGTGTGTCTGAACGGAGAAACTGAACTTTGTTGGACATGGTAAGGTTAATGATGAGTCGCACTGAGCTATCAATTTTCTTCATGGGATACGCATTGAACAGTGCAATACTTATTTTGAATAAGGTTCCTACAAAGTCTATTGGACAGACTCCATATGAAATATGGACAAGAAAGAAACCAGGTTTCTCATTCCAGAAGATTTGGGGATGCTGGGCATATAATTGAACGTTTGGATGGTACCAAACTATAACCGAAATCGGATAAGTGCCTATTTGTAATTGGTTATCATAGGGAAATCAATTTCCACAACCCACAAGAGAATAAAAATATTTGTTGCTCTCCATGCGGTTTTCCTTAGAGGAATTCCTAAATACAGTGGTAAGTGGGAGGAAAGTAGAACTCGATGAAAATCAGAGTAATACTATTCCTCGCACTGATCCCCTCACGGAACATGAATAGTTCATCAGAGATGAGACTGTTCCATAATCTTCTAATACACAAGAACCGCGTAGGTCAGAGAGAGTCAGAAAACAACCTAAGAGGTATGGGTTTCTGAGCTCACCTCACGTATACATTAGCCTTATTGAGGATAATGAGCCGGCTACGTATGAGGTAGCGATACAAGGTATTGACTCCGCCTTATGGCAAAGTGCCATGAAGTCCGAAATGGATTCCATATATACAACCAAGTTTGGACACTGGTTGAGGTACCAGAAGGCATTGTGCCTATTGGTAGTAAATGAGTCTTCATGGTGAAGACATACATGGATGGCAACAAACAAACGTACAAAGCTAGGCTTGTAGCAAAAGGGTATCGTCATCAACATGGTGTTGATTACGACGAAACATTTTACCTGTTGCCATGATTAAATCCATTCGGATAATGCTTACTAATGCTGCATATTTTGATTATGAAATATGGCAGCTGGACGTCAAAATCGCTTTCCTTAACGGAAACTTTTTTTAGGATGTTTTATGTAACAGCCTGACGGTTTTGTCGTGCCAAAACATGCAAACAAGGTTTGCAAGTTAAATCGATCCATTTATGGATTGAAGCAAGCATTGCGTTCTTGGAACCAACATTTTGATAAGATCATAATGGTATATGGTTTCATTCAAAACGATGATGATTCTTGTGTATATAAGAAGGTTAGTGAGAGCGCACTGACAATGATTATCCTATACATTGATGATGTATTACTTCTTAGCAATGACATTCCCATAATTAAATCGGTGAAAGCTTGGATTTTATTAAAATTCTCCATGGAATATTTGGGAGAGGCAACCTTTGTTCTAGGAATAAGGATCTACTAGGATAGATCTAAAAGTTGTTGATGCTCTCCGAAAGCTCGTACATTGTTAGACATGTACGCCACCTGGTATCTCATAAGCTTTGAGCATATGCGGTCACTATCAGGCCGATCCAGGTGATGGTTACTAGATTGATGTTAAGAATATCCTTTAGTATCTTAGACGAACTAATGATGCTTTCTTAATTTATGGAGATGGAGAACTTGAGGTGACTGGGATCACCGATGCAAGTTTCCAAACCAATAAAGACGACTATAAGTCGCAATAAGGGTACATATTTTGTTTAAACAACGGAACAGTGAGCTGGAAATCTTCCAAGCAAGTTATTGTTGCCTATTCAACAAAAGCGGAATATATTGTTGCGGCTGAGGCAACAGAAGAAGCATTTTGGATCTATAAAATTCCTAATTAGATTAGGAGTAGTTCTGTTAGCAGCTGAGCTGGGCTACAGCACATACTAAGGAATTACGGTCTCATCAATGATCCAAGTATGTACTTTGATGGTTTCATCTGATTCGGTAGATCATACATCGTGGCGATGTCAAGATCGAAAAGATCGTTTCATATGACAACCTTGTATATCCGCTGACGAAAGCGATATCTCAGCATAAGCATGAGCGACCTGTACATAGTTCAAGTGTTGAACACTTGAGTGATTGGCTATAGGCCAAGTGGGAGATTGTTGGACAATTATGACCCATAGCATTACTATTTGTAAAAGACATGGTGTTCTTTGTACAAATTAACTATGTGACAAAGAAAATTGCTCTTTTATCATTTTGTAATTAGATTACTTGGATATATAAATGATAAAAGTCTATATGATTAGTACCGGATTAATAAGATATGAGACAATATTAATCCACGAAATGTTTAATCATTAAATATCCATAGTCGTAGTATTATCGAGACTGGACATCGATAATGCGGAATAGGCTAGTATTGCACTTGTGCGCGTTATGGAAGCATAACATCATAATTCTCATGTATTTAAGTATTGGATACTTATGCAAGTGTGATATGAGGTTCTGTTAGCTGTTGGACCGGGAACATCTTCGCTCTGGATAGACCCCTCGGAATCTCATTGGTAGTATAGCTATGTGTCTATGGGAATCCGAATCAGGGTAGGTGTATTTGGTCTTAACCTGAGACTTGTATCACTAATACTTGCGACAATCAGTATGCTTTGGTTTTGGTCGTCCGGAGCTTTAACAAGTTATGTGTACGCCTCTTCTGGGTATACTGAGAATCGTAGTGTATTGGGTGAGATGTCAAGATGGAAGTATCACTTCAGTCATATGGAGATGATGATCACGTAGGATACATAACTGGTACTCTTAAATGATGCAACTATCAGGATAGTATGACTAGGTCATGATTATCCGATTATAGACACTAGTTGCTAGTGATCTGATATGTGCTTCATATGGGGCAGACACAATTCCAGCCCTAGGCCTGTCATGTGACATCAGATATTGGATCGTAATACGCAATACACTGTATATTACGCCTGATAAAGATTGTATATTCTTCATTGAATATTTCTGGAGAGTTGGGTAGACACAGTGTTTTGCTAGAAGTCAAGCATGTCTTGTAAATCGGTAAGAACGTGGTACGGGGTATGCACGTGTTCGGATAGTCCGGAAAAAAAAATTTACTGCCAACATATTCAGGGATCTCTTGGATCACTTCCCATTATTCACCGATGAGATTTGACTCGAACAGATAATTAATATGAGATTAATTATGAGAGAGAAAATTATTTTGGGATTAATTACGGCAATAATTAATCGTAATTAATCTGGGATTTATTAACAGAGAGAAAATTAATCTGGGATTAATTGCGTCATGAATTAATCTGGGATTAATTCGTGAAGAGAGAGAACACGATTAATTTGGAATTAATCGGTAAAATAAATTTAATAGTTAAATTGGATTTTACTATTTAATTTATTTAATTGGGCTAAAATAATATATTAGATATATTGATTGAAATTAGATTTCAATGCGGAACATAAATTGGATTTTAATTCGTGCGAACGAATTAATTTAGAATTAATTCGCAAGCGACTTTCGTAATAATTTTGCTAGGTATTATTATTTAATTAAATTGGATTTAATTACGTCGCAACGGAAAATTCGTTTAATCGGATTAAACGAACCTGAGCCCGAAGTTTGTAGTCTCACCCAACTTGAATTTTGAATTTAAGTGTGGGACCCACCAACTTACATCTCTAGTCAATCTAGTTGATGGAAGTGGTTGTGAGCATTTAAAGGATACTTGCTCAACAAACTTTGACTTTTGCTTTTTAAAAAGCATACACCTTTTGGAAAAGTGATTGGTTTGTTGTTGTTTTTGGAAAATACAACAAAATTCTATATTTCCATATTCTTTCACCATTGTTGAACTCTTCATCCTTGGAGGAGAATTTTTTTTTTTTTTCAATTTGTTCAAAGCAAGCACTTAAAGGAGTCAATTTAAGGTGATATGGAAACTCACCATTGAGTTTGGAATGCAAAAGAAAGCTTGGAGCTTCCACACATCCCTGAAAAGTTTCGAATCTCAACCGATCAAAGTAAGTAATTTCCGCAACTTGTCTTTGATTTATTCACACACAAATCATCTTAGTGATCTTGTGGCATGTGTAGGAGACTAACAATGGTATCAGAGCCATCCTAAGTTTGATTTGAATTCTAGGGTTTAGATACTTGAATTTAGGGATTTTGTGTTTGGAACATGATTTGCCTAAATTGGTTGTTTGGTTATGGTTGGATGATGTTGAATTGGATTTGTACATCTAAGGAATTGAGAAAAATTGATTAGATCAAAAATCCCCAAATCCATCCCATTGGCCGAATGTTACCCTAGGAGTGCTCATGGTGAATTTTTGAAATTTGACAATTAGATATGTTAATTGTCATGAAATGAATGTTAGATGTTGATTTAATTGGATTGAAATCAATTGCATGATGAATTCTTGTCAAAACCGTGAGCTATAAGCATGTAGAATGAATTGTTTTGCTTCAATTTGTGTTGGACATGAATTGGAATTAAAGAGCATGATTAATTGGATTAATTAGTGTTTTGGAAACAATAGATTAGTTGATTAATTATGTTAATTACACTTGAATTGAATTAACATGTAATTTGGAAAAATGTATTAATTTAATTATTGTAATTGGGCTTAATGGGCTTGATTGGGCCAAGATTGGTTTTGGACAATAAGTCGTATCATAAGCATAGAACATCAATTATGTATTGCATATGCTTTTCTATTTATTACAAGAAAACTAACGATTTCTTTGACCGTAGATCGACGTCAAAACACTCGGAGATCACCTACGTCGTGCACCGCACCCGACCTGTCGTAGCACTATGAGTGGAGTATTTATTCAGAATTTGTTATGATTTTAAAATTATTTTCATTAAAGCTTATTGAACTTCGGTTTCATTTGCCTTGAGAAAAGTTTTATATTGAAATGAGAGTTATGAGTAAACAGAAACAGATTTAATACAGTTTATTATCATATGAATGTTTTGAATATGAAATGATTTCTAGACATAATTTTCATGATTTTCAAGAGGCATAGGGGAAAAATCCACCTCATATGTTGTAGGAAACGACTTTCCTTAGCGCAGCGGAAGTTGCTAATGTAGGCACTAGCTTCGGAATGGACCTTTAAAATTTTCTTTGCCTTCTCCCTTTGTTGTAGTCGAAATCCTCCAACTCTTGGAGAATGGATTTTTCTCATTTGATGTAGATGAGTTTCCTTTGATGTCCAACACATGGATCAACCACCCGATCTTCTGAACTATGACTCGAAACCAACAAACCGAAGTGTGGGCTTCACTCACAAAGTCCAAGCTCTAAAATTTTTAGAGAAGTATAAAATCAAACTCTAAACTATTTAGAGAAAGAAATTATCACAAATTGTGTTTGGCTTTTTAAAAGATATGATGAGGAAGATCAAGTATCTAATTCACTATTGTTTCTTTAACTTCTCAACACTTGAGAAAATAAATTTTTCTCTCTAACTCTCTCACAACTATTGTGAAAGTATTTCCATTCTCTCTCTCAATTTGTGTGAATATATTCAACTAATGAAAGAGTGGAGATGGTAGAGATAATATTCTCTTCCAAAAGCCAACCACCTTTGTCATTAAACATCTGATGCTTTCTTGCAATGGAAAACACATTAATATGAAGGCCATACCAAAACATAAGAAATGTTTAGCTAATGACAAAACCATTAGGTGTATACATGCCACCTAATAGACATAATAAGTTGGAGAGCATGGTGAGTCATTTGGCTATGTCCTCAAGGTTAATAAAAAAAATCGTTATCTTAATAAGGATTTAATTACCCTTATTATGATGTAGTAATTATCTCATAATTATTACAAACTTGATTATCTTATAATCATGATTTGATTATCTCATAATCAAATAATTCTAGAAAATATTAAGTTAAACTAATTTAACATAGTTTTCATTTGTGACAAAAAAAATATATTATTAATATTATTAATAATATATAAATATAATATTAGCATATTATTAGGCAATCTAATTATATTAGGTTTGCTACAGTTAATCGAGCTAGCACTGGGACCAAATGGACCTACGGTTCCGAGCTCCAATAATCCCGAAATATTAATTAAACTCTTTAATCAAATATTACGAATTATTAACTTCGCGTTATTCTACTAAAAACTCGAAGTTGAACTCTCGTTACCGTAGATGAAAAATATAAGCCAAACTTCGGTGTCCATCGATATAGTCATTACAAATGGATATAGCCCTTCACGAATATCTCATAAATAGAGCCGGGTCATAAGTCCGTTAAACCCCTCTAAATATTTTATCTTTTAAGCACCATTGATTCTATAATGAATAATTAATTCATAACAATTATGAATATAAAAATTTCTATTTGTAATAGAAGAGTTGAGCGCTCAAATTGTTCAAGTCCCGAATCAACTCTTAAAAGAGATATTCTTCTACTTCTATTAAGAATGAGTGAATTCCATATCTATGTAAAACGTTCCTAGCTACACACCAAACCATATCCCCAAAATACGTAATTATTGGTCGGGAATGCAACACCAACCTCACCATAGTAAATGCTTGTTAGATGGCAAACATTTTCTTCTAAGAAACGAACTCTTACAAGAAACGAACTCTCTAAATTCAAACCTAGATCTTGAAGGTTAGATCCAGAACCCTACACCACCAAGCTACGCCTCTTGGGATGAACATTTACTTCTATTGCTTGATCGAGAATATTTTTCCATCATTATATTTATGTTTCAACTCTTAAAAGAAACGAACTCTCTAGATTCAAACCCAGATCTTAAAGGTCAGATCTAGAACCCTACACCACAAAACTACGCCCCTTGGGATGAATATTTACTTCTATTACTTAATCGAGAATACTTTTCCATCATAATATAATGAAAATCCATTAATTGAAAACAAAAATTTAATATTGATATTTAAGATTTATTGATATTTAATTTAAAAAGATCGATGATATTTTACATGCATCAAAATTGCCCTCCATGCTATCTATTTTCATTGTTAGATTATAGGAAAATGTTTGTTGGATGGCTACTACTATAAAACTCAAGAACATGAAATATCTTTGGGTATAAATATGATATTTTAATTATTGAACATGCAATTAAAAATATTAAATATGTAAATTTTATTAATAAATATGAAACTAGTTTTATATTTTCAAAACTTTCGCGTTTATTGGTAAAATTTACATATTTAATGGTTTAAGTTGCATGTTCAATTATCAAAATAACATGTTTGAGCCTAAAGGTATTTGATACCATTGGGTACCATAGATATGATTTTTTGGATTGGAATTAAGCAAGACCAAAACCTAATTTCTATTTCATATCAAAATTACTCTGTAATTATCCCCAAGTTTTTCACTCTCACAACACAAAAAAAAATGACTCTAAAAAGTGAAGTTTGCACGCCGCACTGGTAAGATTTTAACGTGCCCCTATTTGCAAAAACTTGTTTTCTTATTAAAGACTAAGAAAGGGTATCTCCAAGGCGTGTGATTTGGTGGTGTAAGGTTTAGGATCTAACCTCCAGGTCCTGGGTTCAAATCTAGGGAGTGCGTTTCTTGTAAGAGTATGGGACAGTCGGAGGTTTTACCTATTCTACTTAAACCCGGAAGGGGTGGTTTGGCGATGAGGTTTCCAACGATTTAAAAATAAAAAAAAAAGACTGATAAAGAGCCTGATGCAATCTAAAGAAGATGAAAGAATCATATGATCTGGATGTCAGATCACATATGTTTGATCGATGGGTTTGAGCAAAAGCTTGTGTCTTTGTGTTTAGGTGCGCGCTGATGAAGATCGCTTGACTTGACTCTTCAGGAGACGCAATGGTCTAAACCTAACGCGCACCTAAGTGTTTTTAAGGCGTGCCTTTGACATCTATTTTTTCGAGAATCATAAGAGAATGAACATTGTATTGGGGCAGATGTGAGACCACTAGGGTCGGATCGGTGTCTCATGTAGTGGAATTGGGTCTAACACATATATCAAATATGGAAGTATTTTTAAATAATTTAATGGAATATTATATTCCATTACGAGTGCATAGGAAAAAACCGGGGTTGAATAGGAGTCCGGAAACTCAAAAATGAGAGAAAATAAAAATCGGTGAGCGCTCGCGTGCGTACTGCGCACTGTGCGGTACAGCACGTGCATGCGCAATGTGCGCTACAGCGCGCGATGTGCCCTTTTTGTATTCGTTTTCATTTCATCAGTTTTCTGGGAACAGAGAGTTGATGGAATAGGGTTTTAACCCAATTTATTTTCAACCTTCCCTAAACACTTTCAAACACCCAAAATTTAATTTTTCACATCAAAATTGTGGACGCTGGAATTCGGCCGAGGTCCTCAATCAGAATTTGTAGGTTGGGGGCATTAGCGATCCTGCAAGACAAAGGTAGAGTGAGCGGGAGTAGACTGTCCACCGGTGTGGTGGGTGCCGGGGGCACTCCGACGCCCAAGTCAGTAGTATGAAATGAGCAGTAAATGTGTAAAATGTGAAAGCAAGGCTTGTTATTACCTAAACTTTCTTGTAGTGGCCGTGAGGGCGGCGATATGTGTTTTGAAGAAGAGAATTCTCTGAGAACTTATGTCAGAGAACATAAACTTGTAAGCCATAGAGAAGCCTCTCTCAACCCTGAGTTATCTCCCATTTTATATATCTGAAAAGAGATTACTTTGTAGCTGTGATAAAAGCTGGCAACGGGCCTACAACGTGCTGACATTTCTGGCAAAGGAGCCCACAACGTGCATTGGATTCAACTTTCGGCGCTGGAAGAATATTTGCATGTGTTTGTGCTTAGAAAAATAGGGAAGCAGTTGGTATATAATGAGATATAATTGTCTTGAAGCTATTGGTCTAATTAGAGTCCAATAATTTTGGGTCTTGCATACTGTTAGACCTTGCATACTGTTGGGTTTAAGACGAAAAGACGATTTTACCCTTGGGTCCAAATTTGGCCCGTACAGTTTGTTCCCTACTCTTTAAGTCAAAGAGTCTTTGACTTGAAGAGTAATATGTCGAGTGTATCATCAGAGATTTGATCCTGATACTAGATGTCTTCTATGTCTTCTGAAGTAGCTGAAGTTTAAAACTTCAACTTAACTCTACAAGAAACATAGAATGTTCCTAGTCGACTGAACCTGATGAAGGTCAGGATAATCCCCATACTACGGGTCCAAAGACCAGAGGAGTCTTTTAATGTCGTCTTGACCAGATGAAGGCCAGGTCTTCTACTTGACTCTACATGAGCTAATAGGGAATGTTCCCAGTTGACTGAACCTGATGAAGGTCAGGATAATCCCCATACTACGTGTCAAAGGACCAGAGGAGTCTACCCAGATGAAGGTCAGGATAATCCCCATACTACGGGTCAAATGACCAGGGGAGTCTACAATGTCTTCTGGACCAGACGAAGGTCAGGTCTTCAACTTGACTTTACATGAGCCATGGGGAATGTTCCCAGTCGACTTAACCAGATGAAGGTCAAGATAATCCCCATACTACGGGTCAAATGACCAGGGGAGTCTACAATGTCTTCTGGACCAGATGAAGGCCAGGTCTTCAACTTGACTCTACATGAGCCATAGGGAATGTTCCCAGTCGACTGAACCTGATGAAGGTCAGGATAATCCCCATACTACGTGTCAAATGACCAGAGGAGTCTACAATGTCTTCTGGACCAGATGAAGGCCAGGTCTTCAACTTGACTCTACATGAGCCATGGGGAATGTTCCCAGTCGACTGAACCAGATGAAGGTCAGGATAATCCCCATACTATGGGTCAAATGACCAGGGGAGTCTACAATGTCTTCTGGACCAGATGAAGGCCAGGTCTTCAACTTGACTCTACATGAGCCATAGGGAATGTTCCCAGTCGACTGAACCTGATGAAGGTCAGGATAATCCCCATACTACGTGTCAAAGGACCAGAGGAGTCTACAATGTCTTATGGACCAGATGAAGGCCAGGTCTTCAACTTGACTCTACATGAGCCATGTGGAATATTCCCAGTCGACTGAACCAGATGAAGGTCAGGATAATCCCCATACTACGGGTCAAATGACCAGGGGATTCTACAATGTCTTCTGGACCAGATGAAGGCCAGGTCTTCAACTTGACTCTACATGAGCCAATGGGGAATGTTCTCAGTCGACTGAACCAGATGAAGGTCAGGATAATGGGTATATTGTCGAATGAGTTCATCAACAAGTTCCAAGATATAGGCGTGTAGATGTAGACTGGGATGAACATCAAGTTTCAAGTCAAAACTATATGTGGTATCTATGACAATTCCCAAGCTATATACTAGATGATGTCGGCTGAGATTCATATCATGTCTCAAGATATGCAAGTGTACTAACTATAACAATCCCCAAACTACAGACTAGATGATGTCGGCTAGGATCATCAATAAGTCCCAAACTACAAACGTGTAGTGTCGATTGGGATCAATGTTACGCCCCAAGCTACACGTTGAGATGTTAACTAAGTAATTCTTAATTAGTCTCAAGTCAATGAGGTGTTGTGTCGACTGGATTTTTCTTTAAGCCCCGAGCTACACGTGTAGATTTCAAATAAGACACATATCAAGCATCAAGTCATACACGCATAAGATCCACAACAAGTCCAAGCTACACATGTAGACGTCGATTGGGACAGACACCAAGCATCAAGCCATACATGCATAAGATCCACAACAAGTCCCAAGCTGCACATGTAGATGTCGATTGGGACAGACACCAAGCATCAAGCCATACATGCATAGGATCCACAACAAGTCCCAAGCTACACATGTAGATGTCGATTGGGACAGACACCAAGCATCAAGCCATACACGCATAGGATTCACAACAAGTCCCAAGCTACACATGTAGATGTCGGATGAGACATACATCAAGCATCAAGCCATATATACATAAGATCCACAACAAGTCCCAAGCTACACATGTAGATGTCGATTGGGACAGACACCAATTATCAAGCCATACATGCATAGGATTCACAACAAGTCCCAAGCTACACATGTAGATGTCGGATAGGACATACATCAAGCATCAAGCCATACATGCATAAGATCAACAACAAGTCCCAAGCTACACATGTAGATGTCGATTGGGACAGACACCAATTATCAAGCCATACATGCATAAGATCCACAACAAGTCCCAAGCTACATATGTAGATGTCGATGGGATAAATTGACTTGATGAAAGTCCATGACACTATGGTCGAATGGAACTGACAAAGGTCCACGAGACATGGTCGAATGAAACTAATGCATGTCTATAAGAATCACCACTACTAGACTTGATGAAGGTCCAAAAGAATTTTCATACTACCTAACTTGATAAAGGTTGGTCGATTGGACCAAATGAGGTCCAAGAAAATTTTCATTCTACTCGACCTGATGATGGTCAGGAGACTATGGTCGAATGAACCTGATGAAGGTTCATGGGGCTTTTCCAATACTTTCTAGAGTTTATGGAAATCCATCCATATAGTCTAGAGTGGATGATAATCTCCATACGTAGTGTGGAGATGATTATCTATGTAGTATGGAAGAGATGGATGCATATCAAGGTCATTACTAATTATACAAGACCTGAATAAGGATAATGATACTACTATAGAATGAACTTTGATGAAAATCAAATAGAGTTTCCATACTACCTAACCTGATAAAGGTTGGTCGATTGGACCTAAAGGAGATCCAATAGAGTTCTCCATACTACTAGGCATGATAAAAGACTCCCTATATAGTTTGGAGTTGGTTTTATTAATTCAATAGTAGCATGGATAATATTTCTAACCTTTCACGTGATTCGAAGATGAAATTCCATCTGTGTTGTCTCGAGATGGTGACTATCCTTCAATGTCTTCTGAGCCTTCATGTAATGTAGTATGGACCATCTTTCTAATTCCTGAACTTCATTCATGTAGTGTCGTTTGGAGCCTTCTAGCAGTGCGCTAATGATAAGTTGAATTTATAATGCTTGAATTATTATTGACATGGTGTAGCACATAATTTTGGTTATTGGCTTTGATTTCAAGCTACAAAGGTGAGATTGAGTGAATGGTAGTTTATGTTTCTCTGTCTCCTCCATGTGATAAAGCTACCTGCATAGAAAAATTCACATGGATCCAATTTTATATAAAATGACCGGATCCCATTAGCATATATATTTGTCGTTTGGAACAAATCGGTTATTGAGCTTTCTGTTCTCGTGAGTTTGCCATATGTGCTGTGGGAGTTTTTTTTTTGTAAGTTAATGGCACATGCGAGTTGAGATCAGCCTTTGAAGTTGGGTCAATCTTCCTGATCCGAACATGGGCCTCATTATAAAGGTATATGGGCTGACATATGCATGGCACGACATTGAGTGGTATACGTAGCTGTATGAGCTGATTCTTTTCGTTGAAGATTTCAAGAGGCTTGGTCGCATACTACTTGATTGATTCTTGTGAAGCTACCTTGTCGAGTGGGCTATTAAAAAAAAAAATTTTTTTTTTGAGTGATGGAATTCTCAAACTTGGGTAGTGAGCTAAGTTTGAATTATTGTAAGAAGGCTATGCTTGGTAATTTTCAAATTAATGAGTGGGCCATTCACCTTGTTGTATGTGGTTTTGTCGAGTGGGGCTCCATTTGCATTATGGGAAGAGAGCTGTTATTTAACTTGACTTGGCCTCACTTTATCTCCACTTTGTCGCATGTGAGTTCTTTTGTCGGATGAATTTTCTTTAATAGCCACGTGAAGCTTGATGGGTTCAGCATAACTCTTAATCTGCCATTTCATAGGCGATGTGGGATTCTAATTAGTGGACTCGTCACTTTCATTTTGGACGACACTCAACTGAGTCTTTGTTTGGGTTTGGTAGTCTCAATTTGGATGATGGGCGTGAGTTGGCCAATGGTTCCCCTTCGATTGTTGGCTCTTTGGATGTTGATTTTTATTTGATTGCTTGTAATATTTTATTCTTGGTTCGACAGATTGTCGCATGGATTGGCATTTTGCAGCTTTCATTTGGCGAGGGGTGGAATCACATGGAATGACATAGGGGATGAAGGAAGAGTTTTGTTACTTGAAAATTATGTTCCTCTCATGCTCTAATCGATGTGGGACTCTCGACTTGCTGTTTTGGTTTATTAGGCTGATTAGGCCTATGGTTCTACAGGCTCCGCATGCTGTGACAAGTGGGCTGACTTCTTCTCGCATGAAGTGTGTTGGACTTTGATTGTATGGGTCTGATTGGAAATTGAAGTCTTCTTGTGGGCTATTATTCTTGTTTGAAGAACTTGATTTATGTGGCTAATGGGCTGACAACTCATGGGCTATTTTGATCTTCCTTTTGACTGAAGTTCTTGGACTTGGTAGCTGGGCTTGGATGCATTGACTCATCTGCCGGTTGTGTTCATTGTGGACTGATGACTATGGGCCGAGTAAGCTGATTTCGAGGGTTGATGGCATGGACTGTTGGTGGGAAATGTAACGGGCTGGCGTGTTTGGCGTGATTAGGCCGGTCCAAATGGGTTTATTTTCCCATGGGCTGTTGGTTTTTGAATCGTCTCTATCCTGGTCTTGCGTGAGCTCCTTCACGTGGCTCGGGTTTGATCGATGTGGGATGAGCGCATGGTTCCTCACGGGCTGAGAGATTGCAAATGAGCTAGCAATCGTCTCCATCCTATTATTTTTTGTTAGTAATGAGGGCCAACTTTTCAGTATGGGCTGTTTCTCCTTGTTATGGCTTTGATTGGGCCATGAAGTATTATGGGTTACTTCCTTCAAAATACATGGTTCACGTGGGCTCAATCAAGCATAAATGAATGCAATATTTTGTTTTGTCGATGGGCCCTTTTTTTTTAGGGTAGTCTGACTTCAGGTAGGCTAGAGAGAATTGCTCTTTGAACTCCTGCATTTCCTGTTGTTTGGAAGAGGTGACTTGTTATGATCGATCGGCTGGAGAAATAATGTTGAATGCTTCTAAGAGATTGGACTAAATGATAAGATCGTTGGGATGACTTGTAGTCTCGTGCCTTTGAGTGGTTGATGAAAGAATTATGTTCCAGATACTATTGGAGATTAGTACTTGAGTTTTATATTGCTCAATTTTCATCTTCCATTGATCGTAACTGTTTTGTAGAGTGGCTATTTGTGCCACCACAAGGCCTGGTGTCTGTTCGTTGCTCGTAGTCATGGATAGTTATGCTTGTAAGGATTGTAGACTGAGAGGTCTTTACTTGCTATGAATCGCTAAGGCCCCACGGTGGGCGCCAAATTGTGGACGCTGGAATTCGGCCGAGGTCCTCAATCAGAATTTGTAGGTTGGGGGCATTAGCGATCCTGCAAGACAAAGGTAGAGTGAGCGGGAGTAGACTGCCCACCGGTGTGGTGGGTGCCGGGGGCACTCCGACGGCCAAGTCAGTAGTATGAAATGAGCAGTAAATGTGTAAAATGTGAAAGCAAGGCTTGTTATTACCTTAACTTTCTTGTAGTGGCCGTGAGGGCGGCGATATGTGTTTAGAAGAAGAGAATTCTCTGAGAACTTATGTCAGAGAACAGAAACTTGTAAGCCATAGAGAAGCCTCTCTCAACCCTGAGTTATCTCCCATTTTATATATCTGAAAAGAGATTACTTTGTAGCTGTGATAAAAGCTGGCAACGGGCCTACAACGTGCTGACATTTCTGGCAAAGGAGCCCACAACGTGCATTGGATTCAACTTTCGGCGCTGGAAGAATATTTGCATGTGTTTGTGCTTAGAAAAAGAGGGAAGCAGTTGGTATATAATGAGATATAATTGTCTTGAAGCTATTGGTCTAATTAGAGTCCAATAATTTTGGGTCTTGCATACTGTTAGACCTTGCATACTGTTGGGTTTAAGACGAAAAGACGATTTTACCCTTGGGTCCAAATTTGGCCCGTACAAAAATCAACATCAACACATGTTATATAACAAAATCATGTTTTTCAAAATATCAAATATTTCTACAAAAACATAAATTTATTCTAAATAAGCACATGCGTAAATTTTGAATCAAAAACACAAACCAAATTAGAATCCCACAATGAAGTGACTCATGAACAATTCTAAGTCACTCAAATGTGGTCAATTGATTCTAGGATGGTAGTCATAGATCCAAATTTTCATCTAGAATTCCAAATACTAATTTTATGTTCCATGTCCAACATGAACATATTTGACCCAATTACAAGCATATTATATTTATGCTTCCAAAGCATCCATACACAAATTTACTAACATAATTTCAACTTCGGGCTATATTATTATGTATCAAATATAAAAACATAACTTATTAGAAATCATCAAACTTACCTAGTAAGCTTGAACCAAAGATCTAATTTTCTCTTTCTTGTTGAAAAATATAGAGAACTTCTAAAGTTTCTCTAAACACTTCTTTAGGCTAATTTTTTTTTTTTTTTTATGTTTTGCCTTAATGCTTGTTTGCTTAAAAACTTGCTCAATTTTACATTTTATAGTGAAGCTTATGTAATTTTTTATTAATAAAAATTTTAATCAACTTTTAGGTGAGCTTAATCTAATTTATCCAAATATATATAATTAGGTGTGATTAATCACATCTGTCTACCACTTTGATTTAATCCAATTAAATCTAGATAAATTTTAACCAATTGATTAGTTAATTGTCTACCACTTTGATTTAATCTAATTAAATCAAGCCAAATACATCTATTATTACATATTTTATAATTACCAAAATATCCTCTAATGGTAAGGATATTTATGAAATTACAATAAAGTCATTGTGTGATTTTGGATAAATTCAATTAATCTAATTGAGTCAAAGTAAATAATTAATGTTATCCAATAACACTTAATTATTTAGATTGATAATTATATATCAAATATTATTTATTATCAGATATTATCGGCTACCCAAGTGCTCAACGAGTACACTTCATATTGTGAAACTCTATAAGTTCAGAAACGTTCGTCATATAAGGCTAACTTATATGTACGCAATTCACGCACCTCTGAATTCACGAAGAACACGGTCGACCTTTCTGAACTATACAAGTCAAGGTCATTACCTATTTTTTAAAATCCCTCTGTCATAGACTATCAGAGTTGTGCTTAGGAAACATAGATTACATCGTCAAGTTTCCGAGACGCACATTTCATATTGTCGACATGTCCACGATTCTTTACAACTAATCATAACATTATTTCTGATACATGTGATCCACCTTAGGTGATCGACTTTGGTCAAAGTCTTAAGAATCATGACTTACTCACATGGATACCTAAATCCCTTATGGTACATATACGAGCCAATAGATCATATCTTGATACACAATTAATTAACGAGTACATCGATCCACACTCAACGAACATCTAACGGTCATACCATGAAAGGTATCTGACATATATGGCATCAAAGTCTGGAGGATCACGCATAAAATCAATGTTATCCTATAGTCAAATGATCACATATGCTACTCGACTCGAGGAGATTCCTATTGATGGTGGTGTGTACAACAAACTATTAGGAATCACCTATGAGTCATTCAGTATCCGCTCCAATGAATACCTACATGTCTATACGAGCTTTCCTTACTCATGGTATATTGGGTTAAACCCTTAGAACTCCAATTCCAATATACGATATCTGTTAGTTTTCTAGATTATAGGAATTTGACCGTATTCCAAACCCAATGATTAGGAATATTTACTTTAGAGTGTTGGGTTTCAATCAAGTCCCAAGGATCATAAATCAAGCATAAAACGAGTTGAATACACATCAAATGAGGTGCGGAAAAAACTCACAGTGATCGGTTGGATGCTCCGAAGACAAAAAATGAACTGCTTCTCCTTGCTCGGCAGTGGGCTGCTCGGTGGTGGACTGAGCAGTGGCTCTCACGGCAGTGGGTGAATCTCCTCCATGAAGAATCGGCCATGGACTCCATTAAAGCTCCAAGCTTTGTTGATAATCTTCCATGCTCACGAACTCACTTCCATATCACTTTAGGATGCCTCCTAGAGTGTGCTAGCACTTGGATCTTGAAACAAAATCATTTTACATCTCCATTTTGCTCGGTCAAAACCAAAAAAAATAGAGGAAGAAATCGGTCCAAGACCGAAAGAGAAGAAGAGGGGTTTTTGGCTCCAAAAAGCCTAATACCGTAAATGGAAGAGAGAGAGTGGGAAATAAAAAATTGTAAAAGGGTTTTATAATTTCCAAAATTATTAAACCATTTACCACTTTTAATTTCCAAAAAGGCAAGCATTAAATGATTGTCAATCACCTCAAATCAACTCACTTCAATCACTCAAATGTCACATCACTCAAAGTGACATGTGATTTGACGCTTGATGTGACTAATGATTTGACGCTTGATTTGACTTGCGTGCCGCACTCGAATTCGAAATGCGAATGCGCTCGCAAATAATCCCGGGCTCAGGTTCGCTAATTCCAAATTAACGAATTTTCCGTTGTGTCGTAATTAAATTATTACGCCTAGCAAAATCACTATTCACATCGCGAATGAATTAATTTTAAATTAATTCGTTCGCCCGAATTAAAATCTAATTTTAATTCCGCGTCGAAATCCAATTTCGTTTAATATATCAAATATATTAATTTTATCGATTAATTCCAAATTAATCATTCTCTCTCTTTAATTGATATTTTATCCCAGATAAAATATCTCCGCAATTAATCCCAGATTAATTTTCTCTCTCATTAAATTAATCCCAGATTAATTAAAGTGCGAGTCATACGTCATCGGTGAATCTTCGGGGAGCGACCCAAGAGATCTCTGGATATGTTGGCAGTAAATCGGGTCGTCGGACTATCCGAACAGGTAAGTACCTTGTACTACGTTTACACCGATTCACAAGACAAGGTTGGCTTCTAGCAAAGCGTCATGCCTACCCAATTCTCCAGAAACATGCTTACAGGAATAAGCGATCTATATCAGGCGTAGTATACGTGGTATTGCGTATTTCGATCCAGTATCGAATGATCACGTGTTAGGCCTGGGGCTGGAATTGTGTCTGCCCCGTACGAAGCACATGTCGGATGTCTGGTAACTAGTCTCTATATCAGATAACTATGACCTAGTCATATTATCCCGATGACTGCAGTACTTAAGAGAACTAGTATCGTATCCTACGTGACCATCATCTCCATATGACTGGAGTGACACTTCCATCTTGACATCACACCCAACACACTACGATTCTCAATATACCCAGTATTGGCGTACACAGAACCTGTTAAAGCCCTGGACGACCTCAACCAAAGTATATTGATTGTCGCAAGTATTAGCGGTGCAAGTCTCAGGTTAAGACCAAATACACCTACCCTGATTTCGGACTTCCATAGACACATAGTCATGCTACCAATGGAATTCTGAGGGGGTCTATCCAGAGCGAAGCTGTTTCCCATACCATCGGTAAAAACACAACCTCTTATTACACTTGCATGAGTATCCTATACCCAAATATACGAGAACTATGTCGTTGTGCCCTCACAACACGCACAAGTGTAATACTAGTCTTTTACGTATTTATCGATGTCCAATCTCGATAATACTCTGACTAGGGATATTTAATGATTTATCCTTCGTGGACTGATACTGTCTCATATCATTCTCAGTCCAGGAACAAATCATATGGACCTCTTATCATTTATACATCTAGGTGATCTAATCACAAATGATAAGAGTGCAATCTCCTTTGTCACATAGTTAATTTGTACAACAATACAATGATCTATACAAATAGTGACGATATGGGTCATAATTGTCCAACAATCTCCCACTTGGCCTATAGCCATTCACTCGAGTGTCTACCACTCGAACTATGTACGGTTCGCTCAAATTGCTGAGAAAAGGTTTTCGTCAGCGGATTTTCATGATTATCATCTGATGCGATTTATTCGATCATCACATCGCCACGATGTATGATCCGTACGAATCAGATGAATATCGAAGTATTTATCTGGATCGTTGATGAGATCATTAATTCTTTAGCATGTGTTGTAGCCTAGCTCAGCTGCTTAAAGAACCATATCTAATCTAATTAGATATTTATCGACCCCAGAAGGCTTCTATTGCTGCTTCAGCTGCAGCAATAACCCGCATTTGTTGTTTATTCGGTAACAGTATCTTGCTTGGAAGATTTCCAGCTCACTGTACTGTTATTCAAACTGTATAGTACCGTTTGCGACTTTCAGTCGTCTTTATCAATTTTTAGGAAACTTGCTACAGTGATCTCAGTCACTTCAAGTTCTCATTCTCCATAGACTAAGACAGCATCCTTAGTTCTCTAAGATACTAACGGATGTTCTTAACTTTAATCCAGTGACTATCACTCGGATTGGCCTGTTTGTGAATCCATATGCTCAAAGCGTATGAGACATCAGGTCGCGTACATTTTTCAATGTACGATTCCACGGAGAGTTTTCGAAAGCCAAGCTTTCGCCGATAGTTATTTTATGGGAATATCATTTCCAAGAAATGACATATTATCATTATTTATAGACAACCATTGTCAGTGCGCTCCCACTAACCCTCTTATATACACAAGAATCATTTTCGTTTTGAATTAAACCATAAACCATTATGATTACATCAAAACGATAATTCCTAGAACCTATGATTGCTTCAATCCAACATGGATCGAATAACCTGCAAACCTTGTTTGCTAGTTTTGGTACGACAAAACCGTCAGGATGTTTTAAACATCCTCCAAAAGGTTTCATTTTTAGGAAAGCGATTTTCCGTCCAGCTGTCATATTTCATAAATGAAACATGCAGCTTTAGCAAGCATTATCCAAATGGATTTATCGTGGCAACAGGTAAAAGGTTGAATCGAAATCAACACAATGTTGATAACGATACCTTTCTGTTACAAGCCTAGCTTAGTACGTTGGTATATTGCCTTCCATGTATGTCTTCCTTGAAGACTTATAAAGTACCAGTAGGCACAATGCCTTGCGGTACATCAACTAGTATCCAAACTTGTTGATATACATGGAATCTATTTCGGATTCATGGCACTTTGCCATAATAGGGAGTCGATACCTTGTATCACTTCCTCATACGTAGTCAGTTGGTATACCTCAAAAGATTAACATCTTTACGAGGTGAGATCAGAAACCCATACCCAGGTTATTTTCTGACTTTCTCCGACTATGCGGTTCTTGTGTATTCGAAGATTAATGGTAATAGTTATATCCTTGATGAACTATTTGTGTTCCATTAAGGATTCGGTGCCTTGAATAGTATCACTCTGATTTTCATCGAGTTTTACTATCCTCCCACTTACCACTGCATATCGGTATTCCTCTTAGGAAAACCGTATGGTGAGCAACAATCTAATTGTTCTCTGGTGAGATGTATAAGTACAATACTTTGTATCCCTAGGATATACTACAATTGGCACTTATCCAATTTGGGTTTTAGTTTGGTATCATCCAAACATATGCCTAGCATTCCCAAATTTAACAGGAATGTGAAACCCGGTTTCTTTCCGGTTCATATCTAATATGAAATCTGTCAAACAGATTTTAATGGAACCTTATTCTAAATAAGTTCTGCACTGTTAATGCGTATCCGTTGAAGGAAATGGTATCTTGAGCCATTTGAGCATGAAACGAAAATTAGGGTTCTTAACTAAATTTGGGGCTTTTTGATTTAAGCATGTTTTTGACAAATTGTTTGTTTAAATATGCTTGTATATGGATAAATTAGAGTTATATGTAATCAATTTGTTAAAAAAATTAATTGGATTGATTTTCCCCAATTTGCTTATTGTGGCCTGATCATTCGATATTGGATCGAAATACGGAATACCACGTATACTACGTGACCATCATCTACATATGACTGGAGTGACACTTCCGTCTTGACATCACACCCAACACACTACGATTCTCAATATACCCATTATTGGCGTACACAGAACCTGTTAAAGCCCTGGACGACATCAACCAAAGTATATTGATTGTCGCAAGTATTAGCGGTGCAAGTCTCAAGTTAAGACCAAATACACCTACCCTGATTTCGGACTTTCATAGACACGTAGTCATGCTACCAATGGAATTCTGAGGGGGTCTATCCAGAGCGAAGCTGTTTCCCGTACCATCGGTAAAAACACAACCTCCTATTACACTTACATGAGTATCCTATACCCAAATATACGAGAACTATGTCGTTGTGCCCTCACAACACGCACAAGTGTAATACTAGTCTTTTACGTATTTATAGATGTCCAATCTCGATAATACTCTGACTAGGGATATTTAATGATTTATCCTTCGTGGACTGATACTGTCTCATATCATTCTCAGTCCAGGAACAAATCACATGGACCTCCTATTATTTATACATCTAGGTGATCTAATCACAAATGATAATAGTGCAATCTCATTTGTCACATAGTTAATTTGTACAACAATACAATGATCTGTATAAATAGTGACGATATGGGTCATAATTGTCCAACATAGAGTACTTTATAATGGTAATATTATCACAATGTTGGACAACTCGTGTCCAGTATTACTACATGACTATTCTAAGATCGATGTCATTCTCATATATTTATAAATCAATTGAATATGTATTATGACATAATAATTACCATTAACAAGGTTTGAAATGAAAATATAGTTATTTTATTTATAAATAATAAAATTAAATATACATTATTCGGATTGGCGCTTCAAGTAACAACTCCAACACATTATATCTAACTTGTTTAAGGAAAATGAAGAAAGGGTAAAATTAAGAACCATGACAAAACTATTTTAGCATTCGTTCTGTTTGTTTATCAAAACTGTTAAGTTACAACGCAAATATTTTTTTAGGAAATGTTAGAAATCCCGTCGCTAAACCAACCGATTCGGGCTTAAGCGGAACATGTAAAACTCTGACTCTAAGCTTTTCGAATCTAAAATTTGGACAATTAAATCTTATGTCACTAAACCACACCTCTTGAGGGGTGTAAATATTTGCATTTATTATTTTCGTAAAAGTATAGGTTTGAAAGTGTATTATGTATATTGCTTTTGTTTTATTGAATTATTAATAATTTATATTTAGTTTAAAATAATTATGAATGATTCATATAAGTATAAAGAAACACCATCACCAAACTTCACGTAACCCACGACAATTACGGATATATTTTTTAAAAAACTAAAAATTAAAAAGGAAACGAGAAAATTATATTATCATAATTAAAACATGAAATATAATTGAATTTACATACACCACATAATAGTAACAACCGCCGGGCCCGCCCGCCAACCGACCCTTACCCACCACCACATCGGCCTACAACCCGAAACGACGCCGTGAAATGCGAAATTACAACAAATCAAACGACAGAGGAATCATTCATTCATATCTTTTGAAGCTTCTCGGCCTTAACAACAGGATTGGCCTTCGCAATCTGCTCTTTACCCATCTCTTTGAAATCAAACGAACAAGCGTGCTGTTCCGGGTACCTGTGGTTCCCACAGAACACCGACCCGCACCTGCACTTGAACCCCGTGAGCCCCACGCGCCTCCTGCACGTCATGCACCTATTAGCCGCAGTCTGCTGCACCGGGACCACCGCCTCCGACGACGAAGACTCCGACGTTTCCACCTCCGCCTTCACATCCGTCGCCGGTTTCTCGTGCAAAGACAAATCAACCGTCGGCGATGAAATCAACGTTGTTGATGAAGAAATCATGGTTTGGGTAAGGGCGTGTTTGGCCGATGACGATTGCTGTTCTTTCAACTGAAGATCGCGGAAGCATTTAGAGCATAAATTTTGTGTGGCCGGACTCCCGAAAAATCCGCAGTTGTTCGCGCACAAACGCTGTGCTTGACATCTGTGCTCTTCCGCCATCTCTTTCGTTTACAGCCTTACCAAACAAATTTTCGATATATCAGTTGATCGAATCTAGAAAGGAAAAAAAAAAAAAAACCCTAAAATTTATATCATAAAATTCAATAATTTCAGAAAAAATATTACCTGTAACAAGATGTTTCAGAGATTTGCTAGATTGATTTACGAGGGAAGAGAGGAGAGACTAATTCGAGAATAAATAAGAGAATTCTTTTTTTTTCCCGATTAGGATTTAGGAGAAAAAGGGATGAAGGCCAAGGAAAGGAATCAGATCTTTGGTAAAGAAAGGAAAGCAGAGTTTCTCTTTTTAATGAAGGAAAGCTAAGCACCTCCCTACAAAAGAAACTCCTTTTCTTTTTTTTTTCGAGGGATTCCTTGGTCTTGGCTGAAGATTCCCAACACCTTCTCGCCTTTTTATTAATTAAATTTATTTATATTTTACCAAATTATTAAAACAAAAAAAAAAACAAAAAAAAAAACAAAAAAAAATGGTCTTTTTCTCCTAATCACGCGTTCAAATAAACGGTTATTTTTAGTGGCATAAGGAGGAGGACGAGTTTCTTCTGGAAGCCGTTGAAGTTACGTTGATGCTAAGGCTCCTTTTTTTATTGCGCCAAGTTGGACCGTTTCACATCAGACGCGGAAGGCCACACGGTGAAATTAAATGTACGGTAAGGATTGATTCTTTATTACTGATGGTTAACATCATGCGGGTCTTTTTCATTGGTTTGGGCAGGGCGATAAAATAAGCAAAATCGAATTGAATTGATCTAATAGATCGAATTGTAAATCAGGTCCGTACATCAACGGATTTATAAAATTGTAAATTGAACTGAACCAACTTTAGTTCACTCTTACCTTTTCTGAGACCTGTTTTATCTCGCAAGATATAAATCCGTCATTTTCTCTCTGTTTTTCTTACTTTTCGATTTAAGGATTTTGTCTTGATGTAATGGCTAAAGATTATATTTATTTTTCTGAATATTTATAATTACATATCTATGTAGGGTGCAGGATCTCACCTTGAGGTTCTGGGTTCAAATCCAGGGGGTGCACTTCTTGTAAGAGTCTGGGACAGCCGGTGGTTTTACCTGCGCCGCGGCCCAGAATGAGTGGTTTGGTGGCGGGGTTTCCATCGTTCCAAAAAAAAAAAAAAAAAAAAAAAAATATTAAAGTAAACACAACTTATTTTGAAACTATTTTAAGCAAACAAAAAAGTCAATAGTGGTGAGGGGGAAAATAATCTTATATATATCAAATTTCTTTCCACACATTTCCTTTGTCATGTACTGATGTTTAAAAAAAAATAACAAATTGGCATCCACCTGCTATGACTAGCGCAAGTGTTTGATGGGGATGGCCATGAAATTGGTTGCAATTTCTCACTCTCTGTTTTCATCTTCTTTGAATTAAAAAATATGAATGCAAAGACGACTGCAAGTTGTATAGCCAGCATTATTAACCACGTGCTATTTGCGGCACTTTTCTAAGTTTGCAAGACATTGATCTCTCCGCTTTGTGAAGTTGGGCTTAGCTAGCTAATATCCCACTTGGTCTCCAGATTTTTATCATAAATTGGTGTTATGACGGGTGTTGGGCTTGGACTGTGCGATGACGTTTAAATATTCGGGCTTGGGCTTGGACTCGATGCTATACATGGGTGATCGCCTTAATGTTCTTATGGGTAGGGTGGGTAAATTTCCCATATCCCACAAGAATTCCTGAATCCGTCCAAACCGAAATTTACGAGACGGAATGGGTGCGGATACATATTTCAGGACCGATCAAATACAAATTGAATGTACCTGAACGGGTACTGTCGAGTACATAAATTCTCGGATCGAGTATGGGAATTCCTGAACCCAACAAAATACTACCATAATGATGGAGTTGGTGCTTGGAGTGTCAATCCGAATTGTATATTTTATTATTTATTAATAAAATAACTACATTTTTCATTTCGAATCTCATAATGGTATTGTCATTACGCGTATTAAATTGATGTATCGATATGCTAAGAATGACATCGACCTTAGAATAGTCTTAACACTAGGTGTAAACTATTCTTAAGGTAAATATTCATAGTCGTTGATTTTGGAATACGGTCGAATTCCTATAACCTAGAAGACTAGCACATGTCGTATATTGAAATTGGAGTTCCAATGATTTAACCAGATGTACCATGAGTTTTGGAAACTCGTATAGACATGTGGGTATTCGTTGAAGCGAATACTGAATGACTCACAGGCGATTCCTAATAGTTGGAAGTACACACCACCGTTAATAGGAATCTCCTCGAGTCGAGTAGCATATGTAATTTTTTGACTATAGGATAACATTGATTTTGTGTTAGATCCTCCACACTTTGATGTCATGTATGTCAGAAACCTTTCATGGTCTGGCCTCTAAATGTTCGTTGGTGTGGACCGATGCACTCAGTAATCAAGTGTGAAGCAAGATAGGATCTGTCGGCCCGTATGTGTACCATAAGGGATTTAGGTATCCATGTGAGTAAAGTCACGATTCTTAATCTTTGGCCAAAGTCGATCACCTAGGGTGGATCGCATCAGTTATGAAGAATCATGGACATGTCGACATGAGATGTGCGCCTTGGAAACTTGACGATATATTCTATGTTTCCTAAGCACAACTCGGATAGCCTACGACGGAGGGATTGTTAAACATATGTGATGACCTCGACTTGTATAGTTCAGAATGGTCGTTCGTGTTCTTCGCGAATTCGGAGGTGGCCGAATTGCGTACATATTAGCTAGGCTTATATGACAAACGTGTCTGAACTTAGAGAGTCTCAATATGAAGTGTACTCGTTGAGCACTTGGGTTGCCGATTAATTTTGATAAAAGATAATATTCGATATTATAATTATCAACTAAGATAATCAAGTGTTATTGGATAACATTGATTATTTACTTTGACCTAATTGGATTAATTCAATAATTACATAATGGCTTAATTGTAAAATCATAATTACACAAGGGCTTAATCTCTACCATTTGAGGATATTATGGTAATTGTAAGTTTGTAATAATAAATGATTTTGGCTTGATTTAATTGGATTAAATCAAAGTGGGAGACAATAGAGATTAGTCACACCTAATTATACATATTTGGATAAATTAGATTAAGCCCACTTAAAAGTTGATAACAACTTTTATTTATTAAAAATTATCTAAGTTTTGCTATAAATCGCAAGCTTAAGGAAAGTTTTAATTACAAGTACAAGAACAAGTTAAGCATAAGCAAAAGTTTGAGTAAGCTATACACAAGTTGTTCTTGAGAGATTAGCCTAAGTTAGAGAAGTGTTTAGAGAAGCTTGTGAGGTCTCTAAAACATTTCATTAAGGAGAAATCAAGATTAGATATTGAAGTGAAGCTTGCTTGCGTTGGAAATCGAGATTGGATCTTGAAGTCGAGCTTGCACACCTTAGAGGTTCTCCGACGATTTCAACAAGGGAGAAGTAGATTGGATCTTGCATCAAACTTACTATGTAATGTTTGATCTTCTCCTAAGCTATGTTTATTTATGTATTAGATGCATGATCACATAGCTTAATGTTGAAATAAGGCTAATCAATTGTGTTAGGATACTTTAGAAGTATAAACACAACATGTTTATACTTTAGAAGTATAAACACAACATGTTTATGTATTAGGTCAAAGATGTTCATGTTGGACATGGAACAAATAATAAGAGTTTGTAACTCTATATTAAAGCTTAGAGCTATGGCTACTATTCTAGATTCACTTGACCACCTTTAGGTGAACTAGAATTGTTCATGAGACATTTCTAATTGGGATTCTAAAATGGTTTGTCATTCGATTCAAACAAATGCATATAAGTATTTAGAATACATGTATGCTAGTTGTAAAATATTTGTTGATGGTGGTTATGAAGTTAAAATTAGATTTTAAGTGTATTTGAAGTATTGGGAGAAAATTGGAAGTGTTTATTAATGTTTTGAAATGAAAAATCACTCACTGCCTCGCGACACAACACTGCGCGTCGTGACACAACCCATTTGTGTCGCGACGCGCCGATGTTGATTTGAAACATGCTCTCGGCTTTTGGGGCGTCGCGATGCCCAAGCTCTTGCGTCGCGACGCCTATCTTTGAATCAGACTAAAACATATTTTTTTTTCCGTTTCGGAGCTTCCAGACTCCGATTGGGTCCCCGTTTTTTTCCTACGGACTCGTATCAGAATGTAGTTTTACATAAAAATATTTTAAAATAGACATATCCTTGATATCCATGGGTTAGACCCATTTCCGTTGCCCGGGGCACCGATATGACTCTGGTGGTTCCATAACTGCCTCAACACATAATGCATGCAAATTTAAATGGTACCCATTGGGAATTGAGTACCCAATGCTTGCAAAAGTAGTTAATTTTGAATGGGTATCCATTACTTCCACAAGTAGTTATTTAAGTACCTGATCAGGTACCCGACTCTTGACCCGTCCAGAAAAATTCGGGACATGTCGGGAGTCGGGTAATGATTCAGGAGCTATTGGGAATAAAAATTCATTACTTGAAATTCCTGATTCCCGATGGAGAATTCACTAATTCGACCCATACTCGAAATTGCCCGCCCCTACTTATGGGGCCTTCAATGTCCTTGGGAAAATCAGCTGATTTGTGCCCAAAATTTGGTTCATTTAAAAGAATGTCAATTTTTTTAAATGCATATTCTTTTTCAGTAGTGTTAAATGGCCAAATCGGATAAATAAAGCTTCAAAGAGGATCGAGGTAGGTTAGACCTGGCCAACAGTCCGGTTCGGTTCCGGTTCTGGTTCCATTCAGTTCTTTTTTTTTTAAATAAAAAATTTGAGATTGACAAATTAATTTAAAATTATGAATTTGAATTTATATAATAAACTTACATTAAATTACAAATAAAAATCTTGTACAAAAAAATTAAAAATTAAATTATTAAATTAAATAGCTTGAACTTAAATTTTTAAAAACTTAAGTTGTCTACGTATCCTCCAGGGGTGAGAGGAATCAAAGCTCACATAGTTCCATTACAATTTTAAGATATTTCCTCATCGTAATTTTACAATTCTTTAATTACCAATCATTATTATCAGTGTATGTTGATCATTTAGCTCCAGTTTCGCTTGCACTTGCAGATGCATTGTCGAACAAGTCTTCAAATTCATCAGGGGCATCTTCTTGTTGCCTCAGATCAGCTCGGGTCCAATCATCCACACATGTTGTTGCTTCTAGAGTGCTTGAATGTAATGAAGACCGTCTAACTTCCAATATATTGTCTCCCATGTTGAAGGCTTGCTCAACCGCAACGGTGGAAACATGTGCTGCCAATATCTCTTTAGCAATAATTGATAATACATGATATACATTTTGATATCAGTTCCACCATTCAAGGATTTGAAAATTTTTACTAACTAAACTTTCAGTTGAAAACTCGAAATTTGTAGATAAATAATTATCTAATTTCGGGTTATTAATCGTGTTATCCCTATATTTTTTATTTTATTACAGTAACCAATGATCACCTGCACTAAGTCTTGTTTGCATTATGGGTTCGCTACTACTAGATTGTCCTACTGATTGCAAGTTAAATCTTCTAATATAATCATTAAATAAATCTATTAAATAAATTTTTATTTTAGCTATTATTCTTGTAATATCAATTTCATCTAATATTCCTAATATCCATAATAAGCTTGTAAAGTACTATTCAAACCTTTTAATTTAAATTTATGATAAAAAACAGCAGCAATAAGATAAAGTAACGGAATGTTTCTAAAATAATGCAACCATTTTCGTTTCCTAACATTAATAGCTTCAAATAAAACAATATCATTATGATCAAGACTTTTAACATGCTCATCGAGAGTACCAATAATATTCAAACTTTCAAGAATAAATAAATGTGCTATAGGATAATAAACTCCACTAAAAATATTTGTAGCATCATTAAAAATTTCTAAAATTTTATCACAAATTTCCCATTGACTAGGAAAAAATGTGATATGTTGAACATGTTGAGAAAAAATTACATAATGCATTTTTATATTGCAAAACTTGACATAAAAGAAAATAAGTTGAATTCCAACGTATTGGAACATCTCGTGAAAATTTTATTGGTTTAATTCCATTTAATTTACAAAACTTGGCACATTCTCTCCTAACTTGAGAATATGATCAAATACAATGAAGTGTTTTCTTAATAGAATTAATGAAATGTGATAATTTTTTCAAACCATTTTGAACACATAAATTAAGGACATGACATGTGCAACGAACATGAAAAAATTGACCCCCTAAATTTGGTTCGCATATTTCTATTAAATCAGTGATTGATGCAGTATTTGTAGATGCATTATCAAATCCAAATGTTAAAATTTTACCTAATAAACCATATTCATTAAAAATTACTTTCATCATTCTATAAATATTTTGTGCAGTATGTTGTTCATCAAAAACTCTAAATGTAATAAGTCATTTTTGCATGTTCCATGATGCATCAATCCAATGACAAGTCATACCATGTATGAGTGTGTTCGCCAATGGTCACTCTAAATATCAAAACAAATAAAAAGACGACCTTTAATATCTCTAAATGTTTCATTTAAAATAATTTCACCATATTTGTATAATTTAAAAATTTGACGATTTGTTGTATTTCGAGTCATTCTACAAGCAGCAGGATTTAAAGCATTTTTAACGTAATTAGTAAAAGCAAGTTTTTCACCAAAACTTAAAGAAAGATGTGTCATATAAGTTAAAGTAGCAAATTCTTTTCTATTTTTAGCATTAGAATATTTAAACAAATCTAAATAACTCGTACATCTACTAGATGATGGGTACCTGGCCATTTGAGTTTGCGTCATATCAAGCCCAAGCTCAACATCATGATGTTTTCCCAGGTGCTTGTGCATATTGCCGTATCCACCAGTATATTTGTAAGAAACCTCACAATTGTTGCATACTGCTCTTGAACCTTCATTTGCAGTATCTATTAAATGAAAATGAATTGTGAAACTATCCGATGAACGACACCAAACTTCTCTTCTCCGTGAACCGATACTAGGGTCGCTCTTTTGGGTTGGCACATTTGACATTGTGTTCTCAGATGAGCTTCTCATTTGTTGTTTAAATTTTTTTAAAGAATTAGAGAACTAAGAATGATAAATTGTAATTGTAGATGAGAGAAATTGAGAATGAGAGAATTGTAGGAATTGAGAGAATTGAGAAATTGGTGAGTTGAAATAATGAGAAATGACCCATATGTAAACATTTTAAGAATATTTTTGTGATACCTAAAATGCCCATAAAATTAGCCGTTTTATTAATGTTATTAGGGGTAATTTGGGAAATCAATTTTTTTAACGTTGGGGTATGGAGCCGTTGGGCTTTCTGCCCCTGCCCAATGGCTACTAGCCGTTGGGGATGGTTGGAACCATATAGTTCCAACCGAAACCAAACGGTTTCGATTGGAACCGTAAGAACCGCTGGAACAGTTCGGTTCCAATGGTTCCTACCGGTTTGATTGGGCTAAGAACCCTAACCGAATCGGTAATTTTTGGTTTCGGTTCCGGGTCGGAACCGGAATCTTGGTCGGGTCTAGGTAAGGTTGTCCTATTTCCCTTACCTTTTTAATTCTCGTGTCGAAACCATAATAGGAAAAAAGAATTAGTTGGTTGAGATTTAATAAAAACTTATCAATTTCGTACATTTTCTTTGTATATGACTCTTTGGTTTTTTTTTTGGGATAAGGTAAGTAGATTAACCAAAGAAAACCACAACAAAAGCACATGGGCATATCCCAGAGAGAATAAGCTAAAGTGGACATACCCTACAAACTAAAAAACTAGAGTCAAACTGGCAAACAGCAAAACAAACAAAGGAATATCAGAAAATATCATCGGACAAATGTCAAGAATAATGAAGTCATTTATTTTCATAAGATGATTTCACGTTCTTTAATAAACTAGTATGAGTCGGCACAGTAAAAACAATATCCCTCTGAAGCACTCTGGGGGGCCGAACACCATGAAGTCTAGCATTTCTCTCTCCAAATAAAGTAGATAGCAGCTGTAAAGGAGATCCGAACAATCAAGTGACATAACAAACCCCTACAATACTGCTCCATCCAAGAGACTATATGAGGCCAATCGCAATAGCTCCAAACTGTTGGGGTTGGTGCTCAGAGCGCCAATGCCCGGTTGTATTTCTGTTAAATACTTCTGTAAAACATTATTATTATGAATAATATATGCAGTTTCTATAATATAATCTATCTTTCTATATGGTAAAGACGTAGTGACCCGAGAATGATTAGTCATGATACAGTTGCAAAAACGTCGCAACGGATATTGAGAAGTATCATGACGTTGTCATTCTCAGACAGTTCCTGGTCAAGGTTTACACTACTTGGTCAGTATAGTAAACCCGTTGAGACCGGTACATGTCGTATACTGGAATATATGATTCCAATGGTTTCTCAATGAACCATTAGTCTTGGAGACTAGTATAGACGTGTAGGTGTTTATAGCGGATAAACACTGAACGACTCACCGAAGATTCTTAATGGATGGTATACCAGCGTCAATAAGAATCTTCTTGGGTTGAGTAGCACTTGTGATTCTTAGACTTGAGATGCCATTGTGGGCACATGAGACATCTTTTACACTTAGATGGCAGTCACGTCACCGATCTATTTAGATCAGACCTCCGCCTGTTCGTTGGGTGTAGACAGATCCTCAGGGTGTCCTATATGTATCAAGATAGGATCCGTCAGTTCTGTGTATCAGAGCATAGGTAGTCCATATGATTAGCAATCAGATAAAACCATGGGCCCGTGGTAAAGTTTAGAAGCTAGTTCTAAACATTCTTTTGAGATTGCTAATAGAATAGTCGACTGGATAATCCCGATAGAGATTTGACGTTTACATCTATATCTCTGGGATTTATCCGGATACCTGTGACGGAGGAATTATACATTTGCCATGACCTCGACCTGTATGGTTCAGCATGATTATCCGTGATCGTCATAATCTACGGGTGGATAGATTATGGACACGAAATTTGATTTCGTGACGGATATACCTGAATCTAGAGAGTCTCAATAATGAAACATACTCGTAGAGCACTAGAGCAACATTAATAAATAATATTGATTATTTATAAAGTCGTTTAAAGGTTAAACGCAAGATACGTGCTAAAAGGACTAGATAGTCATTTGCCTAATTATTGTGTATTTACATTTAATACTTGATTAATTTAAATACACATTAATTAATAGTCAAAATGAGTTATTTGACTTATATCCTAAATGAATATATGTTTTTAATATTTAATGTAAATATTATATATATATTTAATATATTTGTATTTGATTAATTAATTAATTATTTAATTGTTAAATGATTAAATTAATTAAAATATAAATATCTTATGTTAGGATATTTGAAGTAAATGACATTAGTTGCAATTGTTGACTTTAATAAAATATCTAATAAAGTTATTTTTTGATATTTATGCAAGTTGATTAAATGATAATTGAAATGAAATTGAAATTACAATTTCTTGTATTTGCCTTTGATTTTCGGCCAAGGTGAAAATGTTACAAGTATATATTTTGTTTCATTTCATTTAATTGTTAACCTAATACACTTTACAAGAAACACCATTAAAGAAAACAAAGAAAGCAAGTGAAGAAGAAAAGGAAAAACTCAAAGAAAAGCTTGGATTTTGTAAGTTTTTCAAACTTACTATTAGAAAGGAATTTGTTCCTTAGGATCTAGGCAACATCTTATGATGTTCTTAAGTTATTCTTTTCATTATTTCTTGTGTTTTTGATGATGGAAATTTGGTTGAAAGTGTTGAGCATGTGTGATGAAGAAAGCTTGTAACTATTGTAGTTATAACTATTCTTTTAAGGTTTTGGAAACCGTGTTGCTAATCTAGAGTTATTGACCCACTCTTAAATGACGTAGATTTGATCTTGAGTTGTTTCATTGTGTTGAGACTTGGATTGGATGGAAGAATGATGATTGAAGTAATTGATTTAATGTATTTGGTTTAATTTGTCCAATTTGTGGAAATTGAAAAATTAGGGTTCATGACCAATTCCAAATTTGGGGCTTTTCATATATGTTGTATATTTGTGTGTGTATATGATGCATATAAAGTTTCATGTTCATTGGATTACATCTTGATGTGTTTTGAAGCATGAAATGACAAAGTGCACCAAATGGCACCATTGTGGTGCTCTCGGCTTTGATGATGATAATTGGGGATTTTGATTCTTTTGGTGTTTTGATGTTTTGAACATCGTAAGTTCATCTTGGAAATGATTTAGAATCATTCAAAATTGATTAGATCAATTTCGGACTAAAATGGACAAAAATACAAAGCAAGGGTAATTTGGTAAATTCACTTGAATATGATTCATTTAAATTTTATTTCATAATTTGATTATTGGAATATTAAATAAATATGTTTATTTAATTAATCCGAGAAAAAGTTTTGAAATCGGAAAATTCGCCAAGGTAGAAGACCAAACCCGAGAGGAAAAATGGCACTGAAAAAAAAATGATCTACATCCTCTCCAGAATTACGATAAAAAACACATGTAGACTAATTCGAAATGCCAAAGCCTATCAATCTATCCTGAGTATACAGGCCACCTTGAATCGCTAACCAAAGAATGAAAGCATGTCTTGGGACTGCCTTACGAAACCACACAACTCAACTCCAGCTCACCCGAGAACCCCTTATGCCATAAAGCTTCCCAATCACTCTTGACCGAGAAAAATCCCCTAATGTCCTCCTCCAAAATCAACTTATCCTCCCTCGAGCTACTAGGGACACAATCCAAAGACAGAGTACAAGCCAACTCTAGAAAAGCAGCTGATCTAGCTCGGGGCCACCTCCAAGAAGACCCATCAATGATAGAAGTCACCTTAACTGCCTTGTCCCACCCTGAATCATAGAAGACTCTAACATCCAAAATGTCTAGAATTGGCCCCAAAAGATGCCAATTATCAAACCATAAGGAAGCTTTCAGTTGGGAAATCTTTAAGTCCCGAGGACCGATTAAAGCATAGAAACATAATGCGAATACATCGAGGAAGTTGAAGAATACTTACATCGATCGGTTGAGGCGATGCGATGAAAAACAAAACTCTTTTTCTCCCTCCAAGGTGGTCACGGCAGTGGAAGAATTTTGGTCTTCAAAATTTCGGTCATGGTCCTCCAAATATGCTCCAAGCTCCAAGCTTTTGATGATGGTGATTCCATGCTCATGAAATTAATTCCCTATCACCTTTGTATGTACTCTTTGGTGTGCTAGCACTTGGTAATTTTGCCACAAAATCACCATGGCTTCTTCTTGTGTTTCAGTTTTTGACAGAAAAACAGAAGAAGAAATTGGCCCTAGGCCGAGAGAGAGGGGGAGAAGTTTTTGGCTCCAAAAACGTGTAAATGGAGAGAGAGATGGACGTTGTGTATGTCTTAATTGATTTCCAAAATCAATTAAACATATACCAAATATTTTGAAAAAAGCCTTTCAAAAATGTCAACAAAATTTGGCTCCAAAATAGCATTAAATGCTATCAACCACTCACATCACTATTTACATCAATCAATCAATCAAGTGACAAGTTTTCACATCACTCAAAGTGACTAATGATTTGACGCTTGATGTGACTAGCGATTTGACGCTTGATGTGACTTACGTGTCGCACTCGAATTCGAAATGCGAATGCGCTCGCAAACACTCCCGGGCTCGGGTTCGCTAATTCCAAATTAACGAATTTTCCATTGTGACGTAATTAAATAATTATGCCTAGCAAAATCACTATTCACATCACTAACGAATTAATTCTAAATTAACTCGTTTACCCGAATTAAAATCTAATTTCAATTCCGCGTCGAAATCCAATTTCGTATAATATATCGAATATATTATTTAATCGATTAATTCCAAATTAATCGTTTTCTCTCTTTAAATAATATTTTATCCCAGATAAAATATCTCCGTAATTAATCCCAGATTAATTTTCTCTCTCATCTAAATAATCCCAGATTAATAAAGTGCGAGTCATACGTCATCAGTGAATCTTCGGGAAGCGACCCATGAGATCTCAGGATATGTTGGCAGTAAATCTGGTCGTCGGACTATCCGAACACGTAAGTACCTAGTACTAAGTTTGTACCGATTTACAAGACAAGGTTGGCTTCTAGCAAAGGCCATGCCTACCCAATTCTCCAGAAATATCCTTACAGGAATATGTGATCTATATCAGGCGTAGTATACGTTGTATTGCGTATTTCGATCCAGTATCGGATGTCACGTGCTAGGCCTGGGGCTGGAATTGTGTCTGCCCCGTACGAAGCACATATCGGATCTCTGGTAACTAGTCTCTATAATCGGATAAACATGACCTAGTCATAATATCCCGATAGCTGCAGCATATAAGAGAACAAGTTCTGTATCCTACGTGACCATCATCTCCACTATGACAAAAGTGATATTTTCGTCTTGACATCACACCCAATACACTACGATTCTCAATATACCCAGCAGAGGCGTACACAGAACCTGTTAAAGCCCTGGACGACCAAAACCAAAGTACATTGATTGTCGCAAGTATTAGCGCTGCAAGTCTCAGGTTAAGACCAAATACACCTACCCTGATTTCGGACTTCCATAGACACATAGTCATACTACCAATGGAATTTCGAGGGGTCTATCCAGAGCGAAGCTGTTTCCCGTACCATCGGTAAACACAACCTCCTATTACACTTGCATGAGTATCATATACCCAAATATATGAGAATTATGACGTTATGCCCTCACAACGAGCACAAGTGTAATACTAGTCTTTTGCGCATTATCGATGTCCAATTTCGATAATACTCTGACTATGGATATTTAATGATTTAACCTTTGTGGATTGATACTATCCCATATCATCTCAATCTAGGAACTAATCATAAAGACCTCTTATCATTTATACATCTTGGTGATCTAATCACAAATGATAAGAGAGCAATTTCCTTTGTCACTTAGTTAATTTGTACAACAACACCATAATATGTACAAATAGTGACGCTATGGGTCATAACTGTCCAACAATCTCCCATTTGGCCTATAGACAGTCACTCGAGTGTCATACACCCGAACTATGTACGGTTCGCTCAAATTACTGAGAAAAGACTTTCGTCAGCGGATTTGCATGATTATCATCTAATACGATTTATACGATCATCACATCGCCACGATGTATGATCCGAACGAATCAGATGAATATCGAAGTATATATCTGGATCGTTGATGAGACCATTAATTCTTTAGCCTGCGCTGAAGCCTAGCTCAACTGGTAACAGAACTATATCTAATCTAATTAGATTATTATCAATCCAGAAGGCTTCTATTGATGCCTCAGCTGCAGCAATAATCCACTTTTGTTATTTATTCGGTAACAGTATCTTGCTTGGAAGATTTCCAGCTCACTTTTCCGATATTCAAACTGTATAGTACCGTTTTGTGACTTATAGTTGTTTTTATCGATTTGAAAATTTGCAGCAGTGATCCCAGTCACTTCAAGTTCTCCTTCTCCATAGCTTAAGACAACATTCTTAGTTCCTCTAAGATACTTAAGGATGTTCTTAACATCAATCCAATGACTATCACTTGGATTGGCCCGATTGTGACTCCATATGCTCAAAGTGTATGAGACACCAGGTCTCGTACATTTTTAAATGTACGAGTTCTCGGAGAGTGTCAACAACTTTAAATCTATCCCAGTAGATTTTTATTCCTAGAATAAGGTTGTTTCTCCCAAGAATTCTACGGAGAATTTTCTCGAAAGCCAAGCTTTCACCGATTTATATTATGGGAATTTCACTTCCAAGAAATGATATATTATCATTATTTAGGACATCCACTGTTAGTGCGCTCCCACTAACCTCCTTATATACACAAGAATCATTTTCGTTTTGAATCAAATCATACACCATTATGATTACATCAAAACGATAATTCTAAGAACGCAATGCTTGATTCAATCCATACATGGATCGAATAACCTGCAAACCTTGTTTGCTAGTTTTGGTACGATAAAAACGCCAGGATGTTGTAAACATCCTCCAAAAGGTTTCCGTTAAGGAAAGTGATTTTGGCATTCCAGCTGCCATATTTCATAAATGAAACATGCAGCATCATCAAGCATTATCCAAATGGATTTACCATGGCAACATTTAAAAGGTTTCGTCGTAATCGACACAATGTTGATAACAATATATTTCCTCTAAAAGCCTAGCTTTATACGTTGGTATGTTTCCTTCCATGTATGTATTCCTTGAAGACTTATATAGTATCAATAGGCATAATGTCTTGTGGTACAACAACTAGTGTCTAAACTTAGTTGGTATACATGGAATCCATTTTGGACATCATGGCACTTTGCCATAATATGGAGTCGATACCTTGTATCACTTCCTCATACGTAGTTAGTTCGTATTCCTCAATAAGATTAAAATCTTTATGAGGTGAGATCAGAAACCCATACCCCAGGTTGTTTTCTGACTCTCTCCGACTTACGCGGTTCTTGTGTATTCGAAGATTATGGTATAGTTTCATCCTTGATGAACTATTTTGTGTTCCATTAAGGAATCAGTGCCAGGAACAGTATTACTCCGATTTTCATCGAGTTTTACTTTCCTCCCACTTACCACTGCATATAGGTATTCCTCTTAGGAAAAATGCATGGCGAGCAACAATTAATTGTTCTCTAGTGAGTTGTATAAGTACTATACTTTGGTTTCCCTATGATAACCTACAACTAGGCACTTATCCAATTTGGGTTTTAGTTTGGTATCATCCAAACATATGCCCAGCATACCCAAATCATCAGGAATGAGAAACCTGGTTTCTTTCCTGTTCATATCTAATATGAAATCTGTCAAACAGATTTTTATGGAACCTTATTCAAAATAAGTTATGCACTGTTTTTGCGTATCCGTTGAAGGAAATGGTAGCTCAGAGCGACTCATGATTAACCTTATCATGTCTAACAAAATTCGGTTTCTCAGTTTGGATACACCGTCAGATTGACGTGTTCCGGGAGGAGTCCTCATTGAAAGAATACTATACTCTTTCAAGTATTTAAGAAACTTATTGCTTAAGTATTTTCATCATGGTCTAACCGTGATGGTTAAATACTTTAGCCGATCTGTTTGTTTATTTCATGTCGAAATTCTAAAAGTTTCTGATTCGTGTTTCAAAAGAAACACATAACCATAACGTGATGCCACATCCGTAAAGGTCACGAAATATTCATATCCACCTCTAGCCTAGCTAGACATGGGCCCACTTGCTTCACTATGAACTAGGGCTAACAGATCGGTGGCATTTGCATTTTTACCAAGTAAAGGTGTTTTAGGCACTTTGCCCAATAAACTAGATTCTTAGACATTATTTGAATAGAATCAAATTTGTCCTAGTACCCATTCTTCGAAAGTGTGGATATACGAGTCTTGTTTGATTGTGTCCCAGACAACAATGCCACTTTTAAGTCTCATCTGATCTAATCAGTTTGAGTTATTTGTTTGTCATGTCATATGTTTGACATTTATTTATATTCAAAATATAAATGCTGTTATTCACATCTAATGTGTTTATCTCAATATCATCTTTATATAATAAAACACTTTAGTGTTCTAGAATATAAAAGTATATCCGCAACGGATTATACACTGATATAGAGATAATGTATCTAGTCAAACTAGTTACATTATAACAGTTTCCTAATTTAAGTACGTACCCGAGGGTAGTTCCTAAACTTAGGTATCTACGGTTAAAACAGCGACAGTCGTCCCCTTTCCAATTCGCAGATTAATCTCAACTGAAGTCAGTATCCTGCTCATAGCAGATTCTGCACATCAATACATATTTATGTACCACATCCAGTATCTAAAATCCAATTTTAATACTAGCAGTGAACATATTTTATGACAAACATATTTAAAGTCAGAGCCTTGCCCGTCTTCAATTCCTTCATGTCTGCTTTGTCCAAACGGCAGTCACGCTTCTGCGATTCCGTTTGCTACAATTTAGGCAGACATTTTGGGATATGTCATTTATCTTCATAGAAGACTATAATGATTTTGCCTTTGCCCATTTTCGGTACCCCAGAAGCCTATGGCCAAGCCTTGGCCTTCCAGAATGTCGAAGTAAGACGCGTCTTGCGCTTCTTGCCTTATTGCAAACTTTGGCTTTGACTCATTGAGTATAGCCATTAACTCTCCAAGAGTTTACTATTGCAATTTAGTACTTCTAAGATCTAAGTATAGATTTATGAAGATCCTTCAATTTCATTATCATACTTTAAGGATCTAATCCTTAGTTCTGATTAAGAAATTAAGGAGTCTATATGACAAGTATAATGGATTAAGCATTAAAGTTATCATCACATGAATATTCCAAATATCATGTTCCACTATTTGCTTAACTCCAGGCTTATGCCTAATATGTTATTTTATCAAATAAAGTAATTTATTATTTTCCAGAATCATCCTTAAATTTTATTCCCAATTTGAAAATTAAAGTCGTTTAAATACATTTTCACCCAAGATTATGTTTTAAACATTAATCTTTCAATTATCTTGATTCCAATAGTCCAACTATCGAATCAACGATTTAGGTACTATTTATTATAATGATTACTATAGTTCAACTATATAATCAACTATAATTTAATAGATTAAATTCAATTATATTGATTACTATAATCCAATTATAAAATCAACTATAATTAATTAAATCAAATATATTGACTACTATAATCCAGTTATATAATCAACTATAAATGAAATAGTTTGAATACAGTCCAACTGTTTTATTAAAACAACGATTTAAATATTAGTCCAACTAACATTTAATATATTTGACGAATAATTTGATATGAGCGCGTATGGCGAGTTATTAAACGAATATTGCAAATTTAATACTTGCCTCCCACTATTTTTCGGCGAGCCTCTAACCCTCTGTGGAGTACTCGGAAACCTTGTTTCATAGTGGGCTAGGATCCCGTTAAATAACACAAAATCTTGACTTTGGCCAACAAATTGTATGATAATTAACTAGGTAGATCTTTAAGATCAATTGGATCTCATCCAATTCCTAGATCCAGTAGGGGGACATCCAAGTCCGAAACATATATCTTATATATGCCAATATATCCAATATATTACCTAACATTTTTCCTCTGAATCAACTAAGCATTGGCTTTGGCACAACAAACTTAGTGATCTCAGTTAAGCGTGACTCATTGACCATGGAAAGCTTCGTAATCAATGTCGATGGAAAAGAAGTGATCTTGACTTTGGCCAACAAACCACAACTTGGACAAGACACCGATATGGAACAAAGCTCTCATGATTCAAACACATCCTCGACGGACAAAGACCTTGACTTTGGCCAACAAACCAATGTCAGTCTTGGATCTTGAGTAAGAATCACTCAATGGAAGGAAAAACGCTTAATATTTTGTGAGGGTTTTTCGCGTGCTAATTGGCAACCAATTTATTATCTTTGTTAAGGTCTCATCATCATACACCCTTAAACATGCATTCTAAACACATAATAAGGCGCGTAAATAAATATAATAATGATATGCGGATGGATACTCAACACATTATTCCTAGAACAAATCTCGCCATTTCCTCTCTCCCGCTAGCACAAGTATTGCTTCTACCCGTTACATAACACTTCTAAAGAAACCTCATTTACATTGAGGGGAATATGTGAGAAGAGAAATACATAGAGTAAGGAGGTAATAGGCTGGACACGCAGGTCCAATTAATAAATTCTAAATTTATTACAACAATTTCCAAAATTGCCCCACCCATCTAATATCCATCCGATATACATTATTCATGCATCGCAACCATGTATTCACACAAGCATGTTATCAATCAATCTAATCCAATTAATTAATCTAATAATTAATGACCATCCAATGTTCAAACAACGATTTGATTTTGCACGAGTCAAACTCGTTTTACGAATAAGTACTCAAAGTACGAATTCTTGAATTGAATTAAATTAAACTACAACATTAAATCCAATTTAATATGTATTTAATACTAATTCACTTATTTAATTCCAAATTAAATATTACACTTTATTAACGAACCTTTTCGACTTAGATTCCAAATCTAATCGTTACGGGTCTCAAAGCCCGATTAACATCCAATGTTAATTTAATTAAAGTCCAATGGGCTTTTAATTAATTTCATAAGGCATGGACTTTTGGTCAACTTGGGTCAAACCCAAAGACTAAAGCCCATTTAAAGGAATCACCCTTATGTGCCTAGAAACCAATTTAGGCCCATTAGGCCCAATTAAAAATTAAGGTCCATTAGTCATAATTGGACTTTATGGAAATGGTTTTGGGCCCAATTGGATCCAACCAATTTGCCTAAACCAATCTTGGTACAACCAAGCCCAATAAAGCCCAATAACAACTTTTCAAGCCCAAATCCAATTTAAGCCCAATATAATTAAATTCCAAAATTCCAATTTCACAATTTAATTACTCAAAGTGTATAGCATAATTAATTACCCAAATCAATATTTCCAAAACACCAATTAGCCTAATTAATCATGCTCATTTAACAACAATTAGTGTCCAACACAATTGATCAAAAATCAAACCCATTTTCATGCTTCATTTGTCTCGGCAATATAGGGTTTTTAATGTCCAATTCGAATTCAATCCAATTAAATCCAATTCAACATTAAATTAACATTCCCAACATGATTCCAACTCATCCAATGAATCAAAATCAAAAAATCACCAAGACATTTTAGGGCATCATTCTCGGCCAAGCCTCAAAAATTGGGGAAAATTGTTCCAAATCAATTTTCATGAAATTGATCCAATCAAACTTCAATTAAACATCATTTAAGCATACTCAATCAAGCAATTCAACCAAATCATGCTCAAAATCAATTTACCCAATTTTAACCCTAAATTCAAGTTTCATGCTTTTACTCGCTCTGATACCATTGTTGGGAAATCTCTAAGTCCCGAGGATCGATTAAAGCATAGAAACATAGTGCGAATACATCGAGGAAGTTGCGGAATACTTACATCGATCGGTTGAGGCGATACGGTGAAGAACAAATCTCTTTTTCTCCCTCCAAGGTGGTCACGGCAGTGGCAGAATTTTGGTCCTCAAAATTTCGATCATGGTCCTCCAAATATGCTCCAAGCTCCAAGCTTTTGATGATGGTGATTCCATGCTCATGAAATTAATTACCTATCACCTTTGTATGTACTCTTTGGTGTGCTAGCACTTGGTAATTTTGCCACAAAATCACCATGGCTTCTTCTTGTGTTTCAGTTTTTGACAGAAAAATAGAAGAAGAAATTGGCCCTAGGCCGAGAGAGAGGGGGAGAAGTTTTTGGCTCCAAAAACGTGTAAATGGAGAGAGAGATGGAAGTTGTGTATGTCTTAATTGATTTCCAAAATCAATTAAACATATACCAAATATTTTGAAAAAAGCCTTTCAAAAAGGTCAACAAAATTTGGCTCCAAAATAGCATTAAATGCTATTAACCACTCACATCACTATTTACATCAATCAATCAATCAAGTGACAAGTTGTCACATCACTCAAAGTGACTAATGATTTGACGCTTGATGTGACTAGCGATTAGACGCTTGATGTGACTTGCGTGTCGCACTCGAATTCGAAATGCGAATACGCTCGCAAACACTCCCGGGCTCGGGTTCGCTAATTCCAAATTAACGAATTTTCCATTGTGACGTAATTAAATAATTATGCCTAGCAAAATCACTATTCACATCGCTAACAAATTAATTCTAAATTAACTCGTTTGCCCGAATTAAAATCTAATTTCAATTCCGCGTCGAAATCCAATTTCGTATAATATATCGAATATATTATTTAATCGATTATTTCAAATTAATCATTTTCTCTCTTTAAATAATATTTTATCCCAGATAAAATATCTCTGTAATTAATCCCAGATTAATTTTCTCTCTCATCTAATTAATCCCAGATTAATAAAGTGCGAGTCATACGTCATCGGTGAATCTTCGGGAAGCGACCCATGAGATCCCCGGATATGTTGGCAGTAAATCTGGTCGTCGGACTATCCGAACACGTAAATGTTGGCTTCTAGCAAAGCGCCATGCCTACCCAATTCTCCAGAAATATCCTTACAGGAATATGTGATCTATATCAGGCGTAATTGTGTCTCTATAATCGGATAAACATGACCTAGTCATAATACATATCGGATCGGATCTCTGGTAACTAGTCTCTATAATCGGATAAACATGACCTAGTCATAATATCCCGATAGCTGCAGCATATAAGAGAACAAGTTCCGTATCCTACGTGACCATCATCTCCACTATGACTGGAGTGATATTTCCGTCTTGACATCACACCCAATACACTACGATTCTCAATATACCCAGCAGAGGCATACACAGAACATGTTAAAGCCCTGGACGACCAAAATAAAGTACATTGATTGTCGCAAGTATTAGCGGTGCAAGTCTCAGGTTAAGACCAAATACACCTACCCTGATTTCGGACTTCCATAGACACATAGTCATACTACCAATGGAATTTCGAGGGGTCTATCCAGAGCGAAGTTGTTTCCCGTACCATCGGTAAACACAACCTCCTATTACACTTGCATGAGTATCATATACCCAAATATATGAGAATTATGACGTTATGCCCTCACAACGCGCACAAGTGTAATACTAGTCTTTTGCGCATTATCGATGTCCAATCTCGATAATACTCTGACTATGGATATTTAATGATTAAACCTTCATGGATTGATACTGTCTCATATCATCTCAATCCAGGAACTAATCATAAGGACCTCCTATCATTTATACATCTTGGTGATCTAATCACAAATGATAAGAGAGCAATTTATTTTGTCACATAGTTAATTTTTACAACAACACCATGATCTGTACAAATAGTAACGCTATGGGTCATAACTGTCCAACACTTTCTCCCCATTCCCAAACTTAAACCGCATCTTTCGTTGCACCCAAGACCGAAGACTCAAAATCTTCCTCCAACTCTATGAGCAGTCCCAGGACGAGCAACCTCCCAAAAGCTATGCCTCTTTAATAAGTAAGAGGAAACCCAAGTAGACCAAGAAGAAACCTGTCCCGAACAAAGAAACCACAAATGCTTTGTGATTGCCGCCCGATTCCAGTGCTCTAAAGACTTAATCTCTAAACCTCTTTCTTCTATAGGCAAACAGACCATATCCCAAGCCATCTTCGCCCATGTAGACACGAGCATAGGTGGTCTGGCAGTGTGTGAGAAGCATGTGCAGAAATATGATGGTGTTG